>CM056460.1:265809-327271 GCA_029783895.1 Triplophysa bombifrons | reverse complement strand
TAGTTTTGTGTCCATACAATAGAAGTCAATGGCTGCCACCGCTGCGCTGTTATCAACATTCTTCAAAATATCTTCTAAGAAAGTCATACAGGTTTGACATGACAAGAGGGAGAGGAAATGACGCCAGAATTACCATTTTGTGTGAACTATCACTTTCGTGCCCTCGTCTTCACTCAAACATGAACATGATGGGATGTTTTATTTCTGCAGGCTCAGGTTTTTGGGGAGCTCGGTGAGGTTATAAATGGATCTGTTCCTGCTCAGCGTGAGAAGACCACAGTGTTCAAGTCATTGGGTAACATGTTTTTCCACAAACTGACAATAAGAAAAAAATCATTCTCAGCACTTTGAAAGTTCTCTCATGGGTTTGGCAGATTGTGTCTGTAAATGGAGTGATGTTAATATCTTATGGGAGGAGCAGAATCCAAAGAAACATTGTCTGTCCAGCACTCACTGTTCATGTTTACTTAATTTTTTACACATAATTTCTGACATTACATTAAATTATTAATTAAGGAGTTCATTCCAAAAATAAATGTTCATGTTAAAATTCCAAAATCATGTTTTTATTGTGCATTCTAAGTAATATCAATCAATCCGCTATTGGGTCATTTTGATTAGGTTACAATAACTAAAAACAAAAGTTGTCTTTGTAAACGAACTGTTAATTTATAGATTCATGAGAAAATCATACGTGAAAGGCCTTTTAAAGGGATCTCACATTCAGTTTCAGTTGAATGACTTACTGGACGTTGAAAATTATAAAATGAATAGTTTGAGCCGTAAAGACTATCTGTCATCTTAAAAACGTGAATATATTTTCTGTCACTGACGATCTTCTCGTGTTTAATGCAGGTATGGGACTACAGGACGCTGTCGCAGCTAAACTGGTGTTTGATAAATGGAAAAGTGAACAGTGACGGACTGAATGATGCACTTCATGAATGACTGACAGCTTAACACAATGTGTTCTCTTTACATGCTGTTATCTGGAAGAAATAAACAACACTATTATAAAAATGATCTTTTTTTGTGATTTATGGTGTGTCCCAAGCGTTCGTGACCACAGAGTGACAGGACAGTTTGTTGGTCAGTTGGAGTTTAATTCTTATGCCTCATCCACAGGAAACACTCATCTATACATTCATCTTTCTCACATTCAGTGTGGATAGAACAAGTGCTCGTCTGCTTGAAATGAAGGACGGAGACAAATGGTTTTAGATTCAGTTTCTATTTCAGACATGGAGGTTAATACATTGCATCTTTAGTGGAGACCATAAAGGCATGAATAAAGCATTTCAACTGCTATTGTTACACAAAGAAATCAACAATCTATCTGGTAAATTACAAACGTTTCCCTTCAATTGTATTGAAAACCAATTAGAAATGAAATACTCTTGATGTCCAACAACAAACTGTTTATATATATCTCCGGAATCTTTTGATTTACTGCAGAGAAGAATCTTCTGCACTTCACACAGTGTTCACGAGGAGAGGAATCCTGCACTCAATACAGACTATAAACATCTCAGACACGCTTATCACCAAACCTGCAGAATTGTGATGAGCTGTGAGGCACTGACACATGTGTAGTCTAAACACAATACTGAAACACTGCTTCAACACAATCAACATTCATATACTGTAGCGTCATGTGTGATAGATACTGACTGTTAGCGTGTGCATCTCAACTCCACTTCTTTCTAATTTTACCGCATCAATTCTGTAGAGTAAGATGGGCTTTGAGAAGCTTCCCTTGGTATTATATAAATCTGATAGTGTTAGCACATTAAAATCCATAACTTGGGTTTAATTTTTGGCAATATTTCACTTTCTACAAAAATGCAAAATGTAAACAAAATCTGGGCTCAAAAAGAAGAAAATGAAAAGAATATTTAGTTGGATCACGTAAAAACAAGAGGAAAAGAAAGTGTGTGTTTAGAAGGCAGCGGGAGGTTCTTAGTGTATGGAGGGAAACTAGCAGGGAAACCACTCGCTGTTTCTCAGAAGAAAATAATCGGGACATCTTAAGAGCTGGTTAAGTAGCGTTTGTCTAATCACGACGCAAGAGAGAGAAAAATCAGTTTCGTCTTCCTCAACACACATTTCCCATCATCCCCCTGTGCTGTTCTCTCAGGTGTAGCTCAGATCTCAGCTGCTGTGTGTGTGTGTGTGTGTGTGTGTGTGTGTGCATGCAGTCAATTCAGAGAATCAAACACTTTCTCTTCCTCTTCTTGACCGGAGGTGGACACAGAACTGCTCTGATGGCTTCATCAAACACCGTCTTTAGGCCTCGCTGTGTTAAAGCTGAACACTCCAGATACTTCACAGCTCCTGTGTTCACAACACAACACTTGAGCTGGACTCACACAACACACGGAGGAATTCCTCATATACTCAGTATGGGTTAGTGATGATCACATTTAGTCATTTAGCAGACGCTTTTATCCAAAGCGATCATGATGGTGAAGTTAAACAATATTAAACAAAAATAAATGTGGGTGAAACTAAATCACTTGTTTCAGTGACGTCATATCATGAAAAGCCACACACTGTAAAGATTACAGCTGCAGATATTAAAGAACAGCTGCTCACCTATTTCTTTGGCCATGGCGAGGCCCTGAGGATAAGTAATAGGAGTGAGCTTCTTCTCTTTCAACTTCTCAATCGTGTCTTTGTCATCTCTCAGATCCAGTTTAGTCCCAACCAGAATGATGGGAGTGTTGGGACAATGGTGTCTGACCTCTGGGTACCACTGTTGAAAGACAGTAATCAACTCATTGGACTTCTTTAAACCCTTTAATTTCTCCCGCAGAGAGAGTTTAGTTCTGTGAAGTATCATAAAATAAACATCACAAGACTGAAGAGTTTACAGACGGCACAACAGACGCTGGACAGACACACAGGATCCAACAGTTTGTGTGTCTGCTGTTTTACAGAAGTGATATTTTTACTGAGTGAATGCACGCGACACGTTTGCTCAATCTGTCTCAAGTCCAGCCAGACACACTATTCTTAGTTCAGTCTCAGTTTCTGCTGTCATGTAAAACACAGGATCTGCTGTAAAGTTTCGTCTCACCTTTGCACGGACATTCTCAAACGATGCTGGACTCACAAGAGAGAAACAGATCAGAAATACATCCTGAAAACAAGAAGAACAGTGGGTTGATCAGTCATCACACAGTGAAAAGACTTGTGCAAGTGTATAGTACAGCACTGACTGAAGAGATCATTCACTCCAGTGAAAGTGAACACACACACACACACACACACATTTGTGTTTGACACAAGTGAGCCATTCACTCCCTTAACACAACACATCATCATCACTGAGCAATCATTCATCTCATCATTGTGATCAAACTCATTCTAATCACATCTATTGTTGTTTGAAGCTGGCTGATGTCCAACATTCACTGTAATAATTTTACTAGCAACATAGGATGAGATAACACTGTAGACGTCATGATCTTCATCCATTAAAGAGAAAGATGCGATTCAGTTAATAGATGCAGTTGAGCATACATGTGCCTGATGTATTGAGTGAAACTCTTCTTTAATTCTTGCATTACAAACATCTTAACTTTATTCAGTCAGAATGTTTGGTTGAGATATTTTAGCACACATTTTAAGAGATAAATAAGGCAAAAATACATAAACGTGTATTTTGTTTTAGCTGTATCTTTCAGCTCTGTATAGTACAAGTGTACCGTCTGAGGGTAGGAAAGTGGTCGGAGTCTGTCGTAATCCTCCTGTCCTGCTGTATCCCATAATCCCAGATTCACCGGTTTCCCATCGACCATCACATTGGCAGAATAATTGTCAAACCTGCAGGAAAAGAAATGTTTGAATACCGGTGAAGAGAGTCTAGATCAAACACAAATGTGCTTCTGTGATCAGACATGATGTTCTCCAGTCCAACAGAAATGAATTGTGGATTATGATCAATGTGTGTGAGAGTTGAAAAGAGCTCATACACATGTGCAGATGAGTGTTCTTACACAGTAGGGATGTATTCTCCAGGGAAAGCATTAGTGGTGTAACTGATCAGGAGACACGTCTTTCCCACAGCCCTGAAACAAACACACACATTTAGAAAAGTACATTTCTGCTGTTCTTAGCTTTCAAACAGTGTGTGTGTGTGACACATTAAAACGAGACACTTGAGCTCACGTAAACGACACACAACAGTAACAAAAGTTATCTGTACAACACACACTTCAAAAGACTAAAAGAAGCCTGTAGTGTGTTAGGTTTATACGGTGTGTGTTTACAGCTCGTGTAGAGTCAGTCAGATCTGTGTTTAATCACTCCTCGTCAAACTTACACTAAAGTTGACAAATCTGTTTGTGTAGCTCATTCTGAACACAAACAGATAAAAGAGTGAAGTAAACTCACCCGTCACCGACCACCACACACTTTATGGCCTGCATCTGTGTTCACTCTCAGCGCAGAGATCTCCAACTCAAGAAATAAACGCACAACTCAACACACGGCGACAGAACACGAGCGACAGAGCGATTAAACGCGACGGATTTCAGCTAAAGTCGAGCGAGTAAAGTTATGTGAACGAGCGCATTCCTGCTCCACTTAAACAAACAGCCACCACCCAAAAAATCTCAGATCCCGGTCAACGAGCGCGCGCACGTCCAGTCCCTAACAATGCACGAGCTCGCGCGCGCTCTCACGCACACGCACGCACTGCTGCCCCTAGAGGACTGGAGGAACAACACAAGATAAAACAACACGATAAATCAACACAAGATAAAACAACACAAGATAAAACAACAAGATAAAACAACACAAGATAAAACAACACAAGATAAAACAATCTTTACTCTGTGGAACAATTCATTGTCATGTAAAAGCCTCTTTACGTGACACATACAACACACGATGATACATGAGGAGAGTTTATTGCGTCAACTTTACGCATTTCATTAGAACTTTTTGTGTTAGAACTTGAACTAAATGATTCACATTTGAAAGTCAAACACAAATATTGACTTCCGTTTCCACACGTTTGTTGGATATTTAATTTAAGAAATACTGCTTTGGGTTTATTATCCCGACACGCAGTGGTGGCTCCAGACAATTTTGATTGGGGGGGCAATGGGGGGTCTTGGTCATTTCAAGGGGGGTCTCATGAAAACCCAAAAAAAATACAGTGGACACGGCCAATAACTGCATATTACTGCTACTAAACAAATAAAACCAGATCCATGCACACTGTGAAAAAAATGATGACAGGCAAAACAAAAAGCCGGCTTTTTGTTTTTAATGGCTTAAATCCCCCGTTAAATCCATTCCATTTCAAATAATGTATGTGCAACATTAAGTTCAAAATAAAAATTCAATTATATCAATTACATCTGTAATCATAAAACCCGTGTAGGAGCTTCCAAATGTAATTGATATAATTGAATTTTTATTTTCATTTTGCACTTAATGTTGCACATAGGTTATTTGAAATGTATATTTAGACACACAATTGCATTGTCAATTTACATACTGCATTGCCATTTTGCATATTACATTGCAAATTGAATTTTGCAACACATATGCTTCCATATGCGAGTTGCTCCGGTCCCACCTCCTCATCCTCCAATTCCTCGGTGTCCTCTATTTCTAATTCTAGGATCAAGCAGGGCTCGCCCTTCTCTGCGACGGGTATATTTTCAGTCCTATTTCCGTCTGCTGTCAATTTGTTTTTAGGTATGACGAAGCGATCCATTTTAAGCGTCAAGATATAAAGTGCGTTGCAGCACTTGCAGGCTCGCGGCAGCGCCTTGAACGCAATGACGCAAGGCGCAGCGGCAGCAACGAATAAATTATGAATTATTATTGTTCTGTGTAGTTTGAAGAGGACCATTGTTAAATCTTTATCCTGGATATATATATTTTTATATAAATTAAATATTTTTTAATCAGGGAGGGGGTGGGGGGTCAAATGGGGGGTCAAGGCGTTTTTTGGGCGGGTCTTGAGACCCCCCAAGACCCCCCTGGCGCCGCCGACACGTTGATCTGTGGCTCTATACTAGTATATTAAGCATCTCTTCACTGGTCAGAATGTTGATTGATGATATCTGTATTTATATTTCTCTTTGCTACAGTCAGTATGTCGATGACCTGATCTTTCTAGACAGAAATACTGTTCGTCATAAATTATAATTGTATGAGTCCAGACATCTTTGATGTGAATCCCTTTTAAATGTAAGATCACTGTTGGAGAGCTGGATTTCCACCAAACAAACTGCAAAGTTTAGTTTTGGAGATTTTCTCTAGAAGTGACTCTAGTCTTTCAGAAGTGACTGTTCACCCCTCTACACCTGGGGTGTCAAACTCAGTTCCTGCACAGTTTACCTCCAACCAGCTCTAAACCACACCTGCTTGGAAGTTTCTAGTAATCCTGAAGATGATTCGCTGAATCCGGTGTGTTTGATCAGGGATGGATCTTAACTGTGCGGAGCTGCGCCCCTCCAGGAACTGAGTTTGGCACCTGCGCTCTACACAGTTATGATATGAAAACAAACATTTTTAAATAAAAACCAAAAAATTGAATTTTATTTGAAAAGCCAACCTGTAAAGATCACACGGCATTACAAAATTATTTGCACAAAGCATTCACAAAAGTTCACAATCAGTGTTGCTTAGGACAGAAACAAATATGATGTCTTGTCGTTCTTAAATAAAGCACATGTCAGATATCAAAACAACATATACACCCCCCAAACACAAACAAACAAATAAATAATCACACAAAACTGACAAGATTTACATTCCGGTCTAAAATACATTCTTCTGGTTCGTATCATTCAGAGATTCCACGTATCCATTCAGTTTGTGCCGTCTCAGTTTAAAATAAATTAAGACAATAATCATCATGAAGAGAAAAGAGAACGTCACAACCCTGATGTGGAGACCTTCAGATGTCCTCAACCGTATCGTCTTCAGACTCGTCCACCAGCTCACCGTGAACTCTGAAGCGATACATACACGTGAACTCCTCATTACCCCAGTTAGACAGCACACGCACTTCTATCAGCTGATAACCTCTCGTGACCTCCTCCTGAGGAACAACACACATTCACACGCTTACAAAACTAAACACACAACGGACAGCAGCAGCAGTGTGTGCGTTGGACACATGTGACTTTCTGACTCCGTGTTTGTGTGACGCTTACATTGACTGAGAAGGTCTGAAGAGCATCTCCATCTTCTTGATAAGTGAACTGACCGAGCATCTGTCCTTCCTCCTGCCACTCATCATCTAAACCCTTCAACACAACACAACACACATCAAATCATTCTTCTGTTTCTCGGTCACATGTGCTGATGACTGACATGACGCATCACAACCTGGAAAGTCCAATCCATCTACAAGTCATGAACATTTCTAGAGCAAAAGTCTTGGTCACCTACTGGATGTAACATATACAATCTAATTAAAGTAATCACAGATGAATAAATCATGTCTGTTTTAAGGTGAAAATGTGTGGCTTGTGTTCTGGATGTACTTACATACACACTGAAGTCTCGAGGAGCGCTCTCGATGTGACCGGTGGGTGAGAGAGATTTAGGGATGTGTTCCAGAGAAAAGGCTGTAGGCACGACCCTCATGGACAAACCAATCACCAGATATCCAGATGAGCCTTGAAACGCCCAGCAGTCCCCGGGATGAACGTCCGGCTGCAGGGATGAACAGAGCAATGAAGTCAAAGCACAGTCTGAACATGATGATGATGATGATGATACAAACAGAAAGATTGTCAGACCTGTATGACAGCACGAGGAGACTGCGAGAAATACCACAGCGGAATACCAAACAAACTCATCAGAGCCGTTTTAGTTTCGAAAGATTCTGAACACCGTGTGCTTATAATGCTGCCACCTACAAACACACAGATCAGTGATAAAACAAGAGAAGAGTCCTGCTGACCGGAGCAAATCTGATGAGAAATCAGTTGAGTTAAGAGATCTGTGTAGAATACCTCCAGACTCCAGCGCGTAATCCACCAGACCGGTGCGGTCTTCAGAGTAGAGCTTCAGAGCGTTTTCCACAATCATCTGCACATGCTAACACGATCAAACACAAACTCGCTTTTAGAATGACAAATGACACACACTTGACATCAGTTATGTGATGATGATGAAACTCACATCTTCAGTGAGTCCAGTCTCTCCTGCGGCGTGCAGCACAGTTCTGCTGATGGTCTCTTCTGACGGTGACTCACCCTCCTCTATCTGAAGAGACAGATTACCCAAAATGCTCTTCTCCAGGACTCCGAGAGAATCATGTAGTTCAGTGGTGCTCACAAACTGATCTGAGAGCCACTGCACAAGAGACTCAGGGAGATCCGAATCATTAGCTTTATCACTGCCGTACAACAGAGACTTGACCTCCATCTCCACCTGATCTGACACCTGCACACGAACACATGAAACACTCACATACACAAACACACACGTCAACTTCCACAAATTCTTCAATGATCACGACACAACGCATTATACACTAAACACACACTGATGCTTTTCTACTCAGACAATTACAGGTTTATTTGTGTTTTAAAGAGAACTGATGATAACAGACTCACAGAGTTCTGAAGGACATCCAGCTGATCACATCGATCTCTGCATCCCATCAGCCCCTGAATATTAACTTTGATGAGATCCAGTTCATCCTCCAGTCTCTTCACCTCCGCCAACACATCATCCCTGGAGCCGCTGTCAGACTCATCACTGAACACATCACATCATCACTGGAGCCGCTGTCAGACTCATCACTGAACACATTACATCATCACTGGAGCCGCTGTCAGACTCATCACTGAACACATTACATCATCACTGGAGCCGCTGTCAGACTCATCACTGAACACATTACATCATCACTGGAGCCGCTGTCAGACTCATCACTGAACACATTACATCATCACTGGAGCCGCTGTCAGACTCATCACTGAACACATCACATCATCACTAGAGCCGCTGTCAGACTCATCACTGAACACATCACATCATCACTGGAGCCGCTGTCAGACTCATCACTGAACATCACATCATCACTGGAGCCGCTGTCAGACTCATCACTGAACACATCACATCATCACTGGAGCCGCTGTCAGACTCATCACTGAACATCACATCATCACTGGAGCCGCTGTCAGACTCATCACTGAACATCACATCATCACTGGAGCCGCTGTCAGACTCATCACTGAACACATCACATCATCACTAGAGCCGCTGTCAGACTCATCACTGAACATCACATCATCACTGGAGCCGCTGTCAGACTCATCACTGAACACATCACATCATCACTGGAGCCGCTGTCAGACTCATCACTGAACACATCACATCATCACTGGAGCCGCTGTCAGACTCATCACTGAACACATCACATCATCACTAGAGCCGCTGTCAGACTCATCACTGAACACATCACATCATCACTAGAGCCGCTGTCAGACTCATCACATCATCACTAGAGCCGCTGTCAGACTCATCACTGAACACATTACATCATCACTGGAGCCGCTGTCAGACTCATCACTGAACACATTACATCATCCCTGAAGCCGCTGTCAGACTCATCACTGAACACATCACATCATCACTAGAGCCGCTGTCAGACTCATCACTGAACATCACATCATCACTGGAGCCGCTGTCAGACTCATCACTGAACACATCACATCATCACTGGAGCCGCTGTCAGACTCATCACTGAACACATCACATCATCACTAGAGCCACTGTCAGACTCATCACTGAACACATCACATCATCACTGGAGCCGCTGTCAGACTCATCACTGAACATCACATCATCACTGGAGCCGCTGTCAGACTCATCACTGAACACATCACATCATCACTAGAGCCGCTGTCAGACTCATCACTGAACACATCACATCATCACTGGAGCCGCTGTCAGACTCATCACTGAACACATCACATCATCACTGGAGCCGCTGTCAGACTCATCACTGAACACATCACATCATCACTGGAGCCGCTGTCAGACTCATCACTGAACACATCACATCATCACTGGAGCCGCTGTCAGACTCATCACTGAACACATCACATCATCACTGGAGCCGCTGTCAGACTCATCACTGAACACATCACATCATCACTGGAGCCGCTGTCAGACTCATCACTGAACACATCACATCATCACTGGAGCCGCTGTCAGACTCATCACTGAACACATCACATCATCACTAGAGCCGCTGTCAGACTCATCACATCATCACTAGAGCCGCTGTCAGACTCATCACTGAACATCACATCATCACTGGAGCCGCTGTCAGACTCATCACTGAACACATCACATCATCACTGGAGCCGCTGTCAGACTCATCACTGAACACATCACATCATCACTGGAGCCGCTGTCAGACTCATCACTGAACACATCACATCATCACTGGAGCCGCTGTCAGACTCATCACTGAACATCACATCATCACTAGAGCCGCTGTCAGACTCATCACTGAACACATCACATCATCACTGGAGCCGCTGTCAGACTCATCACTGAACACATCACATCATCACTGGAGCCGCTGTCAGACTCATCACTGAACATCACATCATCACTAGAGCCGCTGTCAGACTCATCACTGAACACATCACATCATCACTGGAGCCGCTGTCAGACTCATCACTGAACACATCACATCATCACTAGAGCCGCTGTCATAAATATTATTTTATGTGCCACATGAGGGGAAATATATAAATATATGATGACTGAATTTATATTTATGTTGATCTAGAATAACATTAATAAGAGTAACAGTAATGTTGAAGAATTCTCTGGATGTTAGGGGATAATAACCTGTCAGGATTTGATGCATCAGGAATCTTCTTCTTCTTCAGCAGCTGCTCCTGTCTCCTCTGAAGTTCCTGAATAAAACACAGATAACATCACTGTATGCTCTTCTCATATGACTTGTGTGACAGTCGATGTGTGTTATACCTCAGTTTTGCGTGCTAACATCTGAAGAAGAGCTTCAGCTTCAGTCAGTCGAGTGTTCTCTGATGGATCTTCTCTCTTGTTTCTCTCATCATGATTCTGTTCAGATCAAACACGCGTGTCAATCTCAGCTCTAAACACAGACTCATTTAAACCTGGCGTGTGGCTCTCACTTGTTGTGTTTTCTTGCTGTGTTTTTCCACCTCTCCCTTCAGATAGCTGAATCTCTCCTCCAGCATGTCTCCGATCCATTTGGCCATACTCTCTCTGTCTGTGTGTCTGTGAAACTCCACACGCAGTGTGTTATACAGACTGAGAACTTCAGTGTGCTGTTCGTCCTGTCTGAGTAAACCGCCCGCCACACGATCCCACAGCTGAGCCAAACTCTCCTCCAGACGCGTGAATCTCTCCATTTCCATTGAAGACATCACCACTGACGCCCGCTACAACACACACACACACACTTATACTTTTCTAGATATCACTTTCACGCGTCAAAAAAAAACATACAAACGGCAGCTTGCAAAATATCACACAATATTGAACGCTTTCTCAAACAGAAATTACTCCTTATGTTTCATAATGTAAAGTAGCGGACTCATTTGATAATCATGTGACAGTCAAAGCTCATTTATAAAGCTGAAGTACACAACCTGAGGGTTTATGTCAGCAGGAGTTTGTCCGTCTCTGTGCGGAGCATTTGTGGATTTGTGGTGAGAGACTGAAGAGAACAGAGCCAACAGTCCCGCCGGACCCCAATACCACACAGCTGTGAATACACACACCACACACACACCACACACACACCACACACACCACACACACCACACACACCACACACACACCACACACCACACACCACACACACCACACACAACACACACAACACACACAACACACACAACACACACAACACACACCACACACAACACACCACACACACACACCACACAAGTTTTCTTTGAACATATCATCCGTCATGAGTCACTTCATTGTGTTCGTTTGCTGGAACTACTCACCAAGAAGCAGAAGAAAAGGTACAATAAACAAGAGTTTTGAAAGCATAGGGAGACACCTGTAAGAGAACATATGACATTAACACACGTGACATCATCAGAGCTCCAGAAGCATTCAACTGCCTGACTGATAACACAGAATCTCTACTATAGTGAGATGTGCACATCATCTGTCCTCCACTGTACAGCACCATTATAACTCTGCTGACAGTATACAGATACAGTAAACTAGTTCATGAGTGTCTTTCAGTGTGTGTGTTTTCTAAACTTCACGTTGAGACCATCACAATGTGTGTTTTGATCGGTGTTGTATTTAAAATCACTGTGACAGTGTTACATGTGATTTATTCACACCTAATGTACTACACAAAGACTAAACACACACCCACACAATATTCAAGACAATGAACTGATCAACACTTTATCATTAACACAATCATTTCTTGCACATTAATATCAGAGTCAAACTCACTGAGCAAAGACATTGACAAGCCACAAGACACTTCCTGAGGCCCACTTCCCTGAAAACACACAAACACACGTTACAGGGAGCACACACACACACACACACACACACACACACACACACACACACACAGTGAGCTACAAACATCTGGTCAAGTGAAAGCTTGAAGTGTATATTTGTTCCTCATGTCATCTCAAACTTGTATGAGTTTCTTTCTTCTTCAGAAGACAAAAGAAGATATTTTGTAGAATGTTGTTAGTCAAACAAGACTGAACCCCATTGACTTCCATTGTACCAACACAAAACCACAGAGACATTTCTCAAAATATATTTTGTGTTCCACTGAAGACAGACTCACATAAACAAACACATGAGAATTAATCAGAATTTAGATTTTTTTTGTAGCTCAATTATCTCTTTACAAGAGTCTGCTGCTGTTTGTGAATGATGTTGTGCATGATGCTTCTCATGTGAAGCGGTTAAATAGATTATTGTCTCATGTCTGCGCATGTGCGATTAATGACTTTAATGGTCTTAGATATTTAGAGCTCACTGCAGAATAACATACACGCACATCAGCATCGATCTAAAAGCAACATGACACACATGCAAAGATGCTACGCCTAAACCGCACAGGATGAGATCTATTGAAACCTAAAGAAAAAGAAATGCATTGATCAAAGCCAAAGAGAGCGAGAGCAAGAGATTCCCATCAGAGGCAGAAGTGAATAGAGTCGAGGACATGCAGGTTGTTGGTGGAGATGCTGAAGCTGGGAATGAAAGGAGCGTTGGTTCATAAGAAGTGATGAAGAATATTAAACCTGTTAAAACTATCAAGGACCAAAAGTCCCCTACAGGTGCTTGTTCTTGAGAAGATTGAGTGCCCTTTCTTTTGCAGTCGTCACCTGTTAGAATCAGCGTACACAACCTCACGTCAAGCCTGACAGTCACTTCACACCGAAGATAATCAACATGAATGCAAAAATTACTGCAGACATGAAGATGAAGCTTAACTTTCAGAAACACCAAACATTGTATGTTTAGACATGATCTTTTTGATGAAAACAGCATCATCAGCAGAGATAAACGACCGAGCTTGAGCTTGTGGAAATGAATGAGATGATATTTGAAAGAATCATGTCATGAGTCACAGTTGTGTGTGTAAAGCTCATGATGTGCACTGATGACTCATCACTCCTGTACATGAGCTGATGACAGATAGAATGTCACACTACACACACAACAGTTAAGCATTTCATTTCTATCAGACTGAAACAAACCCTTTCATCAATATTCAACCAAATTCATTTATTAATCAATGTTTTGATCGGATTAATGAATGACGCACAAACACATTTCATGATGAACACTAAGAGTGTTGCCCGCACACGAATCCACTAAACACATGAGTAGTTGCAGTATATTGTATTTCCACATGTGATGTGAAGTGTGTTGAGATGTACTTACAGAGAACACCGCTAAACTTTGGTCGCTCTTTCTGCAGCAGCACGTCTTTAACACTCATACTGCTGGTGTATTTCTCATTGCCTGTGACAGACAGAAAAGAGAAGAAAACTAAACATCAGGAGTAATTCAGACGTCTCGGCGTAATCCTCCAATCACAGCTCTGCACAAACCCGCTCCAACAGACAAAGACATTTGCATGTAACCAAGGCAGTGCTCACGGTGGACACACAGATTTGTTTATACACAAACATCTGCAGGGAGGAACACGGAGAAGACCAGAAGAAAACAATGAGCCATTTTAAACACCATTACACCTCAACACCTTCATCACAACACTTCAGAAAGAGACCCGTGACTGCATCACCACAAACAGAAACAAACACTTCCTTTCACCCAAATACAAACACAAGAATGACACACAGATACTTGACTTACTGACCTGGTTTATCTACATTTCTATCTGTTATTGCTTTAAATTCAGTTTCAAGACGACAGAAGTGTGATGGTGAAGTGTGTTTGATACCTGTACATATGCAGAAAGATCCTTTAAACACAACACACAACTGAATGGCACACAAGTCCAGATCAGTAAGATGTGATAATGAGGAACAGATTTAGAACAGGATCTGCACTTTCATCAATTTAAATGAAAGAAGAGGAAATAACACAATCAAACATATTCCATCAAAAACACTCCTTTTCAAGAGTCATTTATTTCAACTAATAAATAAACATCCTTTTGTAAAATAAGTGTGTTCTAAAATAACATGCCTGTGAAAGCTCTCTTCATCACTACTCACTGTTGTTTTAAACATGAGATCAATGACTGAATGATGTGATGAAATGTGTTGACATGATGTCTGGCACTCATTATTGTTTCATGTATTAGACCTCAGCAGATTGTGACTTCTAGTTTCATCAGTGAAGCAGTCAGAGAACCTCTGATATACGTCACATGTCTAACGCTTCATCACGTTCACCTGAGAGAAGAAAACACCCAAACCACCAAATCCACTTCAGACCGTGACATGAAAACTGAAGTACAACACAGTCATGAACTCTCTGATGAATGTGCTCTAGTGTTTCACACAGAAACTGTGTCCCTGTCCGTTTCTGGCTGTGTGACCAGTGTGAAGAGAGAGAGAGCGAGAGAGAGAGCGAGCGAGACAGACAGATACCTCCATTAACACTGATGAATCTCCTCCGTGACACAGCCTTTATTCTCTTACACAACGCAACACAACTGACCCACACTGACAGCAGGACACCTGCAGACACAATCACTCATATTAGACACACACAAAACATGGCCGCACACATTAAACACACACACTCACAAAAGCACATAGACGCTGACGCACACACATATTAAACACACCCTCACAAACATTCTCAGACACACATACACGAGCAAACACACACACACTCAGATCCACGTACACAAACTCACACATTCAGACGCACACGATTGGGCACACTCTCACACACACATTAAAGACACAACAGACACACACACTTAAGTGAGTCTCTTTGTGGTACTTAGGACATTTGGCAATTACAAATATAGCTAAATCAGTACACAAACACACTCATATTCAACACACAACAGTACAAAAACACCTGTGCCAAACTGACAACATGAAATGAAATAACAGGATCTCTGTCATAAACAAACAAAACTATACAAAGAGAGTGGGTTTATTTTTAGGTGAACTGTCCATTTAACATACACACACAGAGAACACCAGTGCTTAAAAGTGTTACAGACTTACAGTCCATGCTGCGCACGCACGCACGCACACACACACACTGATTTGCATTGTGTATTCTACACATCAGATCCAGAAACACCAGAGATGAGATTCTCAGAGATGATTTCACGTGATTATTAAAAGAGTTTCATCCAGACAGTAAATGTGTTTATAAAGATGTGCTGCTAAAGGAAAGAGTGATCTGGTGATAACAGTGTCATCAGATGATGGTGATGATGATGATGATGATGATGATACCTTTCAGTAGGGTGCACATGTACACTAGATAGGCAGCTATTCTCCTGCTGTTATCAACACACATCCCCAACACTCCTGCAAACACAGCATCATCCATCAAATCATCTCCTTCACTCACAATCATGTTCATCAACTAAACGCAACGCACACTCATCATGTACTCCTGTATCCCACAATGCACTGCAGCCGACTTTTGTTTGATGAAAAGTGTATGTCTGACATCAATTGATGACTTTGTGAGAAGATTATTGAAGAGTGACCTGTGGCAGATGGGCCTGAAGTTTATCTCAGATCCAGTGCAGGCAAACGATGGCCAAGCAAGAGTAAACACACACGGTCTTTATCATCTTTACATCAATTATCATCTTAATGTTCTGTTGAGAGAGTTTTCTCTGTAACAGATGTTTAGCTGCTTTCAGTCAGAGATATTACACATGAGAATGACGTTTATCAGTATGGCCTTTTTCTTCATTCACTCATCATTGAAGTTTTAGTTTCTCACTGCTGTCACCTGATGGTTTGCTCACCGAGACAGGTTATGCTGAGGTCAGAGCAACCAGACTCCTTCAAATCTTATAAGAGTTTTAAACGGTGAGAGCACAAACATGAGGGGAAAAAATCCTAGATTTCTTGCTCCTGTAATGTGTGATGCGCCGTGATGTGATGAAGAATGCTCACCACACAACAACAGATCTTCCTAATAAGTTATTTATTATTTCAATGTAAGCTTTGTTTATTATTATATGTGTTTGATATAAACAAATGTGTCCATATAACATTTTATGTGATTTTAATAAAAATATTATTCATTGTTGAGAAGTTGCTCAAGCAGTGTCACCTAAAGCATTTAAGGTGGCACAGCACTAGATATCATAACTCAAATATTGTTGTATATATGTCTTCACAGTAATTAAAAAAGAATATTAATACAGTTTTGTAAAAAATAGCTGCTGACATTATCACCTGAAAGAGTCTACTGGCTCCACAGGATCTATCTGATCTGTTCCACCTTAAAGCATCCACAAACTCAGACTCCCACCACTAGGGTCACTTGCACATAGTCTGGTTCTGTTAATTGCGATGATAGTGTTTCTGTGATGCTTTGACAGAAAATTGACAGAATAAAGAAAAGTGTTTGTTGAAGTGATGACTACCTCTGTCATACTTCTGTTAGCTGGCTTTCTAATAGGGTATCATTTTGTTCCACGTGACAATCAACAGAGTTCTTGTGCGTCTGTTCTCGGGGTTTCCCACACACACCAGGACATGTTGAATATTTAAGATCTGCGATCGGGGCGGCTCTGATGTTCTTCCCATCAGGTTCATTCACTATTAACACACACCACAGGGAAATCTGATAAGATCATCTGTCATCAGCCGTTTAAGATCATCAGGACTTTACCAAGGATCGACGGAAGGGGAGAAATCGTCTGATTATCTTGAGGTGAGACCCCGGCATGAGTTTAGTCATCTGTTAATCCTGTCAGCTCTGCTTTTGTGAGGATGCTGCTGAACTCAAACACATTTCTGTTCTTGTGCTGATGAAACACATGTGATGGTACTACTGCACATTCAAGTTCCTGTTGAAGCCCACATCCAGGTCAGTTGGAATATCACGTCTGGTTTAATATTCTTGCCATCTAACATATTCATCAAACTCACTGGAGTCTCAGGAAACTTTAGATTTGTTTGCCGTGACACGATTGTGTCCTTTACATTTGATCATTTTCCTCTTTCCGCTGTTTTTCATGCGTTTGAGCGTTTTGAAGAAACTTGACTTGAACGATACACAAGATGGAACCGAACAGGCGCACACATACAACAGGCCTGCATCTCTGCTGAAATGAATGCTGGGAATCTCTCACCTTGTGTCTTGTGTCTGCGGCTCTCTCGGCAGTATACAGTCGTGTTAGGACAGAGACGTGAGCTGGCCGACTGTGAGGAACATCTGTGATGTCCGGCAGATGAAGGAGAGCGTCCGTCTGGATGACTGAAACCGTTCTGAGCTCTGGACGTCTGGGTTTTGGCCTCCACCGTGCTGTGCGCTGCCCTGAGAGGTTCATCTGAAACATTTCATCAAGTTCACACAAATCACTAAACACCAGCACTTCATATTTCATTTATTTTCATGACATTTCTGCAGATGATGAACTTCTTCAATGTCTACGATAGAACATCAGTATTTACATTTATCACAAAATATTCAAGTACTGTCTCAGAGTACTTTAGGCCTCTCATTATATCATCATTATCTAGGAACGATCGATTATCTATCAACCACATGTCATCACCATACAATCTGTTCATTTCCAGATAAAGAATACAAAGACAGGTCATTCATTTTACCTCTCCCATCAAGACCGTCCTCATCCAGACCTGATGAAAATCAAACATGACAGTCAGAAGTGTATTGAAAATGAATCAGTACGATGTGTGTGTGTGTGTGTGTGTGTGCGTGCTGACCCCAGAATGTGTCGACCAGTGTGTTCTCCTGTATGGACGACTCGTCCAGCATAGAGGACAGGAGTGACGCGTCACTGGGTGCACAACTGTTGACTGTGCTGTTATGAGCCTGCAGGACAGACGGCGGACACTTGGGTGTGAGAAGACTGACCGACTGATGAGATCGTCTGCTCTTCACAGACCTACAACATCAACACAAACACAGGACTCGGTCACTTTCACTCCATCAGTGACCTTATGTTTTTATTATCTAAAGTGCTGGCGTGATGTTTTGGCACACTGCAGAGGCTGGTTTGCGTCACCTGTCATCTGTGCGGCTGTAGATGGCGCTGTGGTTAAGTGATGTGTCGTGCAGACCGTCGTCTCCGTAGTGACTGCTGCTGGGGTGCAGACGGAGACTGCGTCTGGACATTGTGAGAGATGAGTGTGTGGAGCTGATGCTGGGCTCGCTCTCAACCTCTGATGCTGAACACCACCAGCTACACCTGACAGAGAACACAACACACTTCACACAACATTCACACAAGAACACATGTCTTACTTCTGTTTGTCAGTCCAACAGTGAGGGGTATAGGACAGGTCAGCTCACACACAGATCACATGACAGATATTAACGGTGTGTGTTTGTATTGATGACTATCAGCTGTACTAGAAGAGAAGAGCAGTATGACTCCTGACAGATCACAACACACACAACTTCCTTTCTGGAATCTTTCATCAAAAACATTGAACTCTTTTTAAAGAAGCATCGCTGTTCAAACATATTAAAGTGATAGTTCACCCAAGAATGAAACTTCTGTCATTGTTCCAAACCTGTGTTCATTACTTTATTCTGAAGATACGCACTAAAAGAAGAAGATATTTGGACAAATGTTTATAAGCAAACTGTTTGTTTAGTTTTTCCGCAATATGAGAGTCAATAGTGCCTCACATCTCTTTAGTTACAAGCATTCTTCAAAAACTCTCTCTCTGTGTTCAGCACAACAACAAACTTGATATATTTTGAGAACATGTTGAGGGGGGTAAACATTCTAAACAATGACTGAACTTTAATTTTTGGGTGAACTATCCCTTTAACTTCATGCCATGAGCTCATGGTATCTGAAGAGCAAACACAGAACAGAAGAAACGACACTAAACGCTTCGATCCAGACAAGAGTGAAGAGGAGAAAGCAACAGGTGTCGGTGTGAGATCAATCCCAGCATTCACAGCACTGAACTTTGAGCGGTTGTGTTAGTGTGACTCGAGTGCTGCTGCTCAACAGTAACTAGACAAAAATTACAATCAGATGACCTCCATAACACAACCACCACTAATACCCTACAGCAACACACACACACACACACACACACTGCCCCCCCCACACACACATACACACACACAGCAGAGATGTGATGTATTTACGTGTATGTATACACACAGTGTCGTCCAGCCCCAGCTCTCCAGACCGCACGTGTCGTCACAGTTCATCCCCTGACACAATCACATTACCGCACACATTCACACACACACACCGCAGGGATCAGGAGCATTAAGAGGGTTTGATGTGCTTCCGGTCTTCAGCTCCTGTGTGTGTGTGTGTGTGTGTGTCCCTCCCTTAGATTTTATCATACGTCTCAGTGCACTTTGAACATAAAGTTAAATGAGTCTCAGTTTACACGTCATCTGATCATCATCATCACGTGTCACACTGACACATATTTACACTCATTATTTTTCTTCCATTCACAATAGTGTCGACAGCATTCAACATTACTCTTTATGTTCTGTTTATACTGTTTCTATACAAGTGAACATGTTTGGATACCGCAGAGGAGAATCACAAACAACCTCGCTTTGATGTTTCATAATGACAAACACACACAACATTAGTGGAACAGAATGTGTCAAATACACCTTTCTATCAGTAATGTTAACCTGAATGTTCATTATTACCCGTTTTATCTACAGATATAGTCACACAAGAATACAACATGTGTTTGTGTGACAAGAGAAAGAATTCATTTGAATCAAAGCAAACCAGACGTGACAGAGAGGAAGCAGTAAGTTAGTGTCCTCCCTCATCATCTGGTGTTGAATGGGAAGAGCATCTGCAGAAGGACAATTCCAGCGTTATAGACGTGACATAAAAATGTTCAGAAAAGAATTTGTTAAGATTATATTGAACCATCTGTTTTTATTGACTGAACCCTTGTTGATAGAGTCTAAACATCAAAAAATGTCATTCTATGAAAAAAATATATATTTAAAAAAAGTGAAATAAACAAGTTATGGATGTGACAAAAAAAGGACTTTGTAGGATTTCTGTAAGATTAAATGCACAATCCTGAAGCAATAATACCCAATGAACGGAGAAGGGATGTCACTTTATAGAACATCAAATAGTTTCTTTATATTTATTTTCGTGGTAAGGTTGACTTTTCACAGAATTGCCCAGAAGCATCCAATTGCATGTCTAGCTTTGACAGACAGGAGTGTGTGCCCTATGTCAGGTGTGTCACGGCCCTCACCTAATGCATAAAGACACGTGCACGTGCTACCTTTTCTCAGCGAGTAGCATATTCTCTTCTCGTGTAACAAGCGGGCAAACTGTGAAGATCTCTCCACTGGATCTTCCAGAGAACCGAGGAAATCAACACAATGTAAAGAATGATTCTGTGTCGTCATAGATTTCATGAAATGAATGGAGTCATTGTTACTTCATACAATTGTGTTCTTGTTGTTTTTACCAATATTTTAGTTTAAATTATAGAAAAATCTCGGAATTCTAAATGCACAAATTATTGAGTCAATTAAACTTAATTTTATCACCTTCAACCCACTTGAACTTGTCTAAAGGATCTTTACTTCAATGTTTTGTGGTGGGACTGCATGATTTCGTTTAGTTAATTTCACTAACTGAGCAATGAATTTAGAGTTCCCAGCATCCTTTGCAACTGACCATTTTTGTGACTCACATTAACATCTACCACTTTCTTTTACTTAAGTATTTTTTTCTTTTAAAAGTAGTATTTTTTTTAATGTCATTACGTACTGTGTTAAAGGTAAAAATATATCAAAATGTTATTATAATTACATTGTAAAGGATTAAATCATACTCCAGTATAGTCTCAAAGTACAGATACTTCAAAAATATCCTTGAGTAAAACACTAATATCTCTGTTTATTGAACAAAACTATCACCGTATAAACGTTTCCAATGCTGAGTGGAACAGACTCGCTCATGCACATCCTGGCCACAGAATGATGCGCTTAATGCACTTCTACGTTATTAGAGGTTAAACTAACTAAAGATTTAATTAATGGGCATCGGCCGATTGTGCTGTAAAAAGACTGATTAACATGACGTGTCAGGTGCAGCTGTGAGCAGTTGTGTTGTTGTGGAACAGAACACTGATGTCCCTCTTCCTGCTCACTTTAGAACTACATGATATCTTCACAAGAAAACTTCAAATCATTTTATCCTTCGTTCTTAATATAGCCGTGTATATTTCATGGATTAAATATGATGCTACTTGAAAATGCGAGTAACTTTGTGTAACTCTGTTAGCGAGCCTTCAACCGAGTGAAAAAGGGTGAAATCCGGACTTTTCTTGAAATGAAAGGCATCAAGCATCCTGAACTAGACAACACTGACTGGCTCCTGCAGTTTCACCATCTCGTGGACATAACTGGCCATCTGAACCAGCTCAATGTGAAAATGCAAGGTATTGGAAATATAATCTCATCCCTTCAACAAGCAGTGTTTGCATTTGAAAGCAAACTGTAAGTCTTTCTCAGGGACATTGAAACAGGTCGTCTTCTGCTCTTTGAAAGACTGCAACAATTTAGAGATGCATGCTTAGCAAGTGACTCCACTCAACATCTGGATCTCCAGCAGCTAGCTGGCTTTACGTCCAATCTCCTGCAGTCAATCAAAGCACGTTTTGGAGAATTTCATGCGCGCACTGGTCTTTTCAAGTTCATCACTCATCCACATGAGTGGATTGTCATGAGTGCAGTGGACAAAATCGACCTGACCTGACATGCACCCGGGGTCTCTATCGGAGACTTTGAGCTGGAAGTTGCTGACCTGAAGGCATCAGACATGTGGATGAGTAAGTTCAAGTCACTTAATGGAGAGTTGGAAAGTCTTGCGCGACAGCGAGCAGAGCTGGAGAGGGAACACAAGTGGACAGAAAAGAAAAATCTTCAACCTGAAGACCAGCTGATTCTTAAAACTTGGAACAAGCTTCCTGTGACATACCACACAATGCAGCGTGTGAGTATTGCCGTATTGACCATGTTTGGCTCTGCATATGCATGTGAGCAGTCATTCTCGCATATGAGGAACATTAAGACCAACCTACGCTCACGTTTAACTGATGGAAGCCTCGATGCCTGCATGAAGCTCAACCTCACCACGTATGTACCAGACTACAAGGCCATCAGCAAAACCATGCAGCACCAGAAGTCGCATTAAAAGTAAGACGTATTTAATTTATTATACGTTAAAAATACTATATTGCTCTCAATGAATATATATTTAGAAATATTTGGCCTTTATGTGCCTCCCAGTCAAAAAGGTTCCCGACCCCTGCCCTACACCAAACTCTTCATCTTTCTCAATCAAGTGCACTGACTGAAAAGACATTTCTTCAATAAATGTTTCATTGAAGCAATATTCTGTATAACTTCTTATTACTTAATTAGATTTTATGAGATGAAGGTGGAAAAAAGAAAATCTGCCTCATATATCGGCCATCAGATGACATGATTTCTAAAAGTCAACATCAACCAGAGAAAAAAACATAACGGTCGACCTCTAGAACCATTGTACCCCTAGTTTTATCCAGTGTGTGTGTGTGTGTGTGTGTGTGTGTGTGTGTGTGTGTACTCATGCTCAGATAGTCACTAAACACATTCACGTCACAGGCAGACAGAACACACACTTGTTTTAAACACACAGACACACATGTTTGAGAAATGTGTTAAATGATTCTAGTGATGTGATCAGGACTGTTAACTGTGAGTCACTTCTTGTGTATGATGGAGCGGGTCGCCCACTCGTGGACAACACACAGTGTTGACAAAACACCACCGCCACATGATATTCTTCATATAATACACTTCATACAACACACATGAACAAAAACAGACAATAAACTTTATTAGGGCTGCAACAACGAATCGATTAAATCGATAAAAATCGATTACTAAAAGAGTTGTCAACGAATTTCATTATCGATTCGTTGTGTCGCGCGACGCGGAGACGTTTGATTATTAAAAAAGAAAACTTTATTTGAACGCGGATCGGAGAGAACACACTCGGTCTCTCTCGCGCACTGATGCTAGCAGAGTTCGGCGCCTCATAGACAGGGCGGAGCAAAAAAATAAATAAATAGCGGAGGAAAGATACATGGCGGAGGCAGAGAAATCCGCGCGACCAAAGTCATCCAATGTGTGGGAGCATTTCACACTAAATTAACAGAAAAAGTGTGTTAAAGCTCCAATATGTAATAATTTTGTAATAAAATTTCCGAAAATAACTTGCACTTTGTGATATATTTCCTCCATATGTGTACTTACAATATTTCAAAAGTCTCCAAAGATTTTTTATTTCAGAGAAATTCCGATTTTAAATAACTGGCCGTCCCGGAAAAGAAATGTCGCCTCTCAGTGACGCAATGTCCGCTCTATACTTTGTTCCGGTGTAGACCGGAATATCACATGGTCAAATGCGGAAGTGGTTGTTATGTTATTGCCGCGCCCGCGCGTATTGTTTGGTTGTCGTTGTTATGGATCACGATTACTCTTTGGGGAGTATTGAAGTGCCAGTAAAATGTAAGCGTCCATATTTGGATACACGCAGACTGTGTGACAAACGGAGGAATAAAACCAGGATAAATATCGGCCAGGCGTTTTCGAGATGGAGAGAGCTGCGCGACAATCTTGGACTTGACAGAGACTCTGCTCTCGCGAGTGTATTGATAGACAGGTAATACAAAAACGAATAAATTACCTCATCCGTGATCATGATTCGTTTATCCAATTTAGATACATCGCTATGGTGAAAACGCATTTAAAACGACATCTCCCATCGTCACCTGCTTCATAGCGTCATCAAGCTTCGCCTTTGTTATTGTTGGAAATGCGCCCTCTTGTGGTCAAATACCAAGGTTACATACTGCAGCTTTAACTGCTAAATATGCTAAAGCGACATGGCGGGAGCAACACGGCAATGATCCAGCACATGAAACGCAAACATGTTGGACTCTTTGATGAGGAGGAAGAGAGTTCAACAGCAGGTTAAGTCACTACAGAATCCTGCTTATGTTCCGTTTTGAAGTGAAGAACGTAATGTCTCTGGTGCTGGTGTTTACTCGTTATCCAGCTTGACTAGCATGATAAGTTAGCGTTAGCTCGTTAATAACAGTATAAAGCAGGGGTGGTATAGTTACTTTGCACTTTGCATTGCAAGACTTAAGACACGTTTTTATAAAAAAAGCTTTTCTTAATTAGTAATTTTGTCTCGTATCCAGTCCAAATATCTAAAAAATCTTAAATCAAGATTACTTGACAAGAAAAATGGCATGAGAAAATTAGGTGATGCTTAAAACTTCTGTTTGAGTTTCTATCTCATTAAGATTATTTTTCTCACCCCATTGGCAGATAATTTTGCTTGTTTTAAGCAAACAATCACTTAATTTTGAGGTGTTTTTTCAGAAAACAAGACATAACTTCTTATGCTATTTCATGTGTCTATTAAATGAATCTTGTTTTAAGATTTTTTTTATATTTGGACTGACAACAGGACAAAACTACTAAATTAGAAAAGCAATTTTTGCAGTGTATATTCTGTGCTTTGTCCCATATAGGTTATTATTGACAAATATTTGTGTGTGTTGTACTTTTTAATTTAATTTTAAAGTTCTTTTATAGCACTCGGTCATCTTAAGCTGTGTTTAAATGTGGTGTATAAATGAAGCTTACACTTACTACAATGATGGTAATAATTTAATGAATAAGCTTCAAGTGAACTTGAGAGAGAGAGAGAGAGAGAGAGTGTGTGTGAGAGAGTGTGTGTGTGTAAGTGTGAGAGTTTGTGCGTCTGCTAGTGTGTGCGTCTGCAGTGTAGTTTGGAGAACAAGTTCTGACATTCAAACAAATCCTGCTAAATTTTCTGATTTGTATTGTTCTTTACTTTTTATAAATTATTAATTGTTCTGGCAGCTCAGGTGGCACTTTATTTAAAAAAAATATTTGGCTAAGATGTGTTTGTTTTTTGTGTTAGTCAACACTATTATTTTATTATATTATTATTATAACAGCTCAGGGATGATCTAGGAGCAACATGTTCGTGCACTTTTGTGAAGATTTTAGTTCTGTTTTTGAATTAAGGGTTGAAAATGATTGCTTTTCTTGTTTTTGGTTTTTATCCGATTCATCGATTAATCGAAAAATGATCAATAGATTAATCGATTATTAAAATAATCGTTAGTTGCAGCCCTAAACTTTATACAACACAACACTGATCCCAAATCACTCTGAGCTGATCCCAAATCACTCTGAGCTATTCATACCAGTGGAAAAACAACATGACTACAGCCGGATACTGAAGAAACATCACAAACCAGGGCTCTAGAGTGCGACTAATTTGGTCGCACATGCGACCTTATTTTTCAATGGTGCGATTTAAAATGATCAGAGGTCGCACCGGTGCGATCAGCCGTTCGAGGGGAAAAAAGTCTCCGCAACTCTGAAAGTCTTCCTGTGATTCAATAACAAACCAATCAATGATAGTGAAGGGCGGACCCCCCTCTGATTGGCTGTGGTCCAGATATTCCTGCATGTGTGTGTACCAGAGGTCGCATTAACTGAAAATGCTCTGTCATTGACGGATTTTTTACCCGTGACAGAAAAACCTGAATTTGTAAATCCGCGTTTCCCTTCAGCGTGATATGCTCGCGAAGTGACCTGCGTGTTTTCATCTGTCATTGTTACTGACTAGACATATGATGCGATCTGGGAAAACCCGTCGGATGTCGCGCTGGGACGCGGGAAAGACAGTTCACCTATCAAAGTAAACCACATAACATGAAGAATGAAGGAGTATCACTGCACATTTCCCTCCTGTCCTGTGTAAACTATGTTACGCAAAGTTATTTTATACCATGTTTTCGTGAGTTGACAGAGCTCTCAGTGTGCAGCACCAGGAGTTATCACCCCTCCGCTGCTCACGCGAGCCGGACCGCGATCGCAAAACATACAAGGGAGGATAAAAAAACCAGACAGGCACATGATAAACAACGTAAATCTTGCTTCACTGCTTATTAGTTGTTGTCCGTAATGTTTGTTAGTTTCCTTGTGTAGTGATAATGGCAGAGCTCTCGTTCTTTAAATGTGTGCCGCACCATTTTCATTACTTACTTTTATTCAAACGGTTTTGTACAGTATTTTATAGACTTCAACACTAGGCTTTTTTTAAATAAATTGTTAATAGAGTAAGTCTCTCACCACTGGAAAGTGACTTTTACTTGTGATACTGGACTGTTGGGCTTTTAATTTCATCACTGAACTTTAAACACGATTTAATTCCGTTCCTAAAAATCACAGCGCTTCAGCCGACATCAGCCATGACTTTTGTTACATACACAAGATATGAGCAAAATAAAAAGTGATTTGCAAAGGGCTTGAATATGGAATCAAAAACTGTATCGGCTTTATTGGGCATTCGGTTGTATAACAATACAACAAGTTCCGAGACTCCAGTACAGCGTGATGACGTCACGAACATACAAATTACCTTGAACCATAGTGACGGGTAATAATAGATTATGACGGATTTATTACGAGCCCGTCAGTCAAAATGAAAAACTCTAGCGAGACCTCTGATGTGTACATCTGAAAATGCGTGTACTGTAGTGAGACACAGAGATGAGGAGACTAATGCTGTTAGTTAAACAGAGTGAATGTAGCAGGGGATGATGAGAGATGATGAAAAGAACAATTCACAACTTTTCGTGAATAATGTTAAATTAAGGGTTTATCCGTCCAAAAATCATAAGCAATGCTCTGACACAGAGCCTTCAAGCCCTGGTCCATTTATCTTGAGATCTTTCCAGTTTAAATTTCGTTTGTAAGATAAACATTTACAAGTAAATTTTGCCTATATGGACATTAAACAAAAGTGAACTGGTAAAAGCAGGTTAATGTTAAATGCGATGCGGTCAAAAATTTGGGTATATTTTGTATTTCCTGTAAAGTGGCAGTTTAAAAGACAATGATTTTCAGATCTTATCAGGAGTTTTGTGCTTTATCACGATTATAATATGATTAATTATATGCAGCCCTATTTCATCAGCATCAAACTTTGTTTACATCATCAGCCAAACAGATTGTGTTTCAAAGCCTATATAAAATATCAATAGTTTTATTATTAGACACTAGCCAAACACAAACCTGAATTTAACTGCGAGTTAGGCGCATGCACGTCCGATGAAAAGCTCTATATCGTTTTATTAATTTAAACGGGGGTACTAATTGATTAATATATGTCGACTTATGTAATCATTATATGAGCTATATGAATTATACATAATGATAATCAATAAAATACAAATATAAACAATTAGCAGCAAATGATTTCCCTCTAGGATGCAATGATATGTACATTTTGGCTGATAACGATAACTGACCATTCTTTGACCAAAATATCAGTTATCGTCTTTCAATGTTAATGTTCCAAGCCTGATTTACACTGTTAAAGATTCCTTAACTTTCAAACCTTTCTGGTATAATGTATGTTTATTTAATAAACAAATTATAGATGTTCATCCAGAGCAACCCAGAAAATTTTCTAAATATCTCAATAGCCAAGAGTCTCACAGGTCTTAAGACAGAAATCATTCAGACAGCAGTCTGATTCCAACAATATGCTTGTGTCCCTATAATTTACACATTCATAAATAATGTACATACTGTAACTACATCAACTATGTTTTGCTAACAGCAGTAAGTGAAAGATCAGGACAGAAGACAGCACAGTACTGTATTATAACTGAGCAGCGTGCAGAGGAAGTTCAACCAGAGGAAATTATTCATCATTTATCGGCTATAATATATCAGCAGATACCAATAACATAAAAAATTAACATGTCTTAGTCGATACTGATATGGCTGATAATTGATCGTGCATCACTGTAATGCTCTTCACATGTCGCTTTGGAGAAAAACGTCAAATGCTAAATGAATAAATATAAATGTGAGATATATGAAGCAGACAAGCATGTGACAAACTCTTTACTCTCACACTTCAATATGAAAATACAACATTCTCACTTCAGAACCTCCACACGCACACCAAACATCATGAACAGAACCGTCAGGTGTGTTCGACATCAAGCTGCGCTACGCAGGCACGGCGGCGTGTGACATCAAAGTATCGCGAGAGTAATTCAAAGACATTAGGCTTGTTCGACTTGAAGCGGCGCCGCAAGATCCGACAGGAGGGTGACATCATAATACCGCGAGATCGATTCGAAAAAAGATTAAAAGTTTGCTTTCGAATCGCTCTCGCGGTACTTTGATGTCACATGCCTGACGAATCTTGCGGCGCCGCATCAGAACAAGCCTATAAAGAGCGCCCTGATCTCGCGATACCGTCCGGTCTGCGCAGCTGCAGAAGGTGCAATAATGAGAGCCATCGAGAAGCAAGCAACTGCCGCCCGCCAATTATAAAAAACGACAGAATAGTTCAGCGTCAATGAAATATGAGCGTTTCACAAACTAACACATCAAAGTCTCGTCGAGTTATGTTATGTTACTAATGGAGCTTAAAATGAATAACATGAGCTGCGCCATTAAACATTTTAAACGACAGTCGGTAGTCAGATTTATGAGAGTGTCGAAATTAATCAGTTTCAGTCAGTAATGAGTGTAATTTGCGACTTACTTGAGATCAGATGAAGAAACTCATGGATATATGAAGGACAATGAAGTGATAAACGTGTCCTCTCCTCACTATGTCATTTAACGAACACGACCGCGGTAACCGGCAGCTTTTTTAATACTCACGTCGCCCGCGTCCACTTTAACATGACGTCACTTCCGCATCGTGGTCGCTCGCCGAGGGGTTTAAATGAGCAGTTCTGAAACTCTACAGCCTGCATAATTTCACCCGTTTAATTCTGTGCTGAATCATTGATAAACACACAAAGGGCCTCAGTCATGAAACATTTGTAAATATATAAGTTAATTTCGTGTAATTTGCGCATAAAACAGACCTTCCTGAAAACTTTCCTCCGGGTTCACAAATACTTCATAAACGTCAGATCTCATAATACAATGTGTGTGTGTTAATGAGTTCAATCACTCATAAACATGGAGCGCGTGCACGCTCACTCACATTAGCATAATCCCCGACTATGAGTTTACGGCTACGCAAATGAGGTCTTTAGTAATGCCGGAATCCTCTGAACTTCATTCTCTGGTTTACAATGAATGAGACCCAATGTTTTTAAATCTGTGATGGTCTCATTAGCATATTTTAATCAAATGTGTCTGGCCTTTGCGCACACGTTCATCCAAACGTTGTTTTTCAATGTAAATGACGAGAGAAAGCCCGACTAACAATATGCAGAGAATTTAACATATAATCAAGTTTTTTTTGACACTGTTTTATTCTCAACCAACAAAATTTGAAAATGATCCGACATTTTAATACAATAAAAGTTAAACATCTTTTTCCACAATTGAAACACTCCATGGGTTGTGCACAAACATTTTAGAGATGTCCGGAAAACAACAACAACTGGATAAATGCATGATGTAAGATATGTAAGATATATATACGTGCAACAAGCAAAAGTGACTGAACAGACACAACACAATGAACGTTGTGTTAATGCAGGTGTGTAAATCATTAAAAACATGAACATTTCACAGAAAACATTTTAATAGAATGCGTTTGTGTTAATGATGTTGTGATCCCCATTGATGCATGAACACAACACAGTGGAACCTCATTCTCATTGAAAGGGTTTGACAATTTTCATAGAAATGTAGTTCTGTAAGAAAAAAACACACATAAACAGTTATGACTTCAGTACTGCTCATATGAATGTGATGTTATCAATGTGGAGTATTTACTCACAGGTAATGAATAGAGCAGGACTCCAATGAATAACAGCACTAAAATCAGAAGGATTAAGCCGAGGAACAGCCACTTAAATTTGCGCCAGACGATGAACTTGCAGGTCTTGCACGGATTAGTGAACCAAAAGAAAGAGGTTTCAGGTCGCCTGAGAAAACACAAATCTGATGAGGACGGTGTGACACAGTGAAATATCTCAGTCAAACAGAGACAGAAGAGTTTTACTTGGGAGGATCCAGTTTGGGGTTCATATTGGGTTCATCTCTGCCTTTTCCAGCAGGTCTTTCATCGACTTCCTTCTCATTCACAATCTCTAGAGTCAACTCGACCTTCCCCTGTAAACAACAACAACAGAGATTTCAATCACTGATGAACAGCAGGAGTGTGTGTTTGTGTTATTGTACTTACACCCAGCTCCCTCTTTCCGTTCGTCTCCATGTAACACGGCCACCATCCTCTCACTGACTTCTGCTCAAACAGAGACTTGAGATCTGATTTTGGAGGACTCGTCTCATCAGGCAACATGGCGAGAGAACATTTCTCTGATGCTTTGGCAGGATTGATGAGTCGTTGCAGATCAAGTTCAATAGCACCTGTCAGTTAAACACTGAATTAGATCTGGTTCTTTTAAAGACAGCACAAGTTCTGAGGTCAACACACATCTCACCCAGATAATCGTCCAGAGAGAATTTATCATTGTCCCATATCTGAATATTCAGTTTGGGGGGAATTCTCAACTCAGTTTTGTCAAGGTTCCAGAAGTGTTCCTGTTCAGAGGAGAGAAACAGAAGAATATTATGACGCTTGCAGACACCTTTGATTAAAAACGTTTCTGCCGATCCTTCTTTACCTTTTTCGACACAAGACAGAGTTGCTCAGCAGGCAGATACTCGAATCCAAACACAAATCTCCAGTTAAAGTTTCCGTCACCATCCAGAGATCTGTAGTGCACGTCTGTCTTTTGTTTATCTTCTTCCATTCCTGCCATCCACCTGATCAATAAAAAACACGTTCCATCAGCACAAATGATGTTAAACATGAGAAAAACATCTTGAGAGATTAGTCATGGAGTACCCCTTCACATAGACGTCGCTCATGCGCTCTCCAGTAATGCTGGTTTCATCCAAAACTACATCGGTGGTGTTCCACACGATGACACGCAGAAAAAACCTGACAGGAAGAAACACTGAACGTGAGTCACTGACCTCAGGACCAGATCTGAACAACACAAACCTTCCGTCTCACTTTTTGGCCTTGCGTGGTGATATGTCGAACGGAGGTCCAGAAGGCCCGAGGCTCTTGGGAAAAATGTCAACCCACATCTGAAGTCTTCCCTAGAAAACGCAGACGCAGTCAAGAATGTGTTTAACGTGTGTTTGACGCGTGTGAAATGTGAAGTCAAACCTGCGGGAGCGTCGGCTGGAAGCTGCTGTACAGAGTTCTGGTCTCCACGTGTTCTGGAACAAGACCTTGAGATCTGAGCACGTGTAGAGCCATCCGTTCACTCGCAGGACCCAGATGCTGATGAAGTTCCTTGTTTGCTTCTAAAACACAACACATTCCAACATGATGTGATCTGCACTGCAGTGTTGAACGAGAGCAGTGACGTGTGTCAAACCCTTGAGTGTTTCTGGGAATAAGAACAGCCAAACATCTTCAGCTTAAAGGGACACTTCACTCAAAAATGAAAATCTGTCATCAGTTACTCACCCTCAGGTTGATTCAAACCTGTTTACATTTGTTCTGTTTAACACAAAGGAAGATATTTGAAAGAATGTTATCCATTTTCAGTTCTGTGAAATAAATTAAAAATAAAATATTGTATATTTGTTCTGTTGTGTTGAACACATAATGAGATATTGTGAAGAATTAATGACACAAACAATTCTCGAGCACCTTTGACTACCATTTAATTCTTCCTACTATGGCAGTCAATGATGTCACAGAACAGAAAATAGCAAACATTCTTCCAAATATCTTTCTCTGTGTTCCTCAGAAAAAAGTCTTTTATTCAGGTATGACATGACATGAGCGTGAGTGAATGAGTGCGTTTACATGCACAGTCTCCAATTATGATGACAACATGTGAGCTCGTGTAAACACGTAAAACAGTTTTCTTTTATCGGGGAAAGCTCATAAACGGCTCTTCCTCTCGGCAGAGGCATTTTTTCATGCATTACTCCAATTTCGCGCTGCATGTAAACGCCTTTACCAGCTTTCTCTCAGTTTTGTTTATGTGCCCAAAAGGAAGTAACAGTAAAATAACTGGTAAAATAATTTGGCTCTGGAATCATGCAGCTGATGTAGAAACGGCAAATGAAGAACTATTGTTTCATATGGAGGTACTGCAGACATGAGAAGAGATATAAACATACAGCTTCTGGCTGTTTTCCCGCTGCATTTTTAATGACGAAAGGGACTATCGATGGTGACGTCACTGCACACCAGAAACCTGATAAGTCTCAAGCTTCCATGTTAACACAGTTTTCTCCGTAGCTGGTTTATTGATGTGCATGTAAACATGTGATAACAGATTACTTTTATAAACTGATTTTTATAGATATCCATTTATTTTGTGCATGTAAATGCACTCGATGACAGAATGTTCATTTTTGGGTGAACTATCCCCCTTTAACCATCATTTTTGCCGCTGTTTGTTTTGACCGAGGGGCAACCCTCCGATCTTTCTCGTTAAGCCAACACAGAAGTGACTTCAATTGCAATTTATGGACTTGCCACCAGAGACGGACTCCAAAACAGAGCAGAATCTCATTGAGCTCCATGTTAAAATGGGCAACTTTACGGTAGAAAATGACACGTTTACACTGTGTACAAAAGAATATTTTGGTCTAGATATAGATTTTACCCTTCATGACAACTGTGAGGAGGGTGAATTTTTTTATAACTCGCCTATTTAACTTGTATTAAGCCTTAAAATTCAGCAAGTAGGTGTGTGGCCACTTGAGTGACAAGTGGTTTCAGCAAACCAGGCGCCTCAGCTCGAACCACAACCCGCCTTTTTGCCCATTTTCAATTATCCTGGAGTGGTGCGTGATGCCAAGATGAAGACGAGCACCACCGCCTACTTTAGGCTTCATTTTTACTCTTCACAAACCTACAGGTGGCGTCACGGACACTACGTCCATATTTTCTGCAGTCTATGGTTTTAAAGAAGGACATAAAGAAGCTGAAAAGACTAGAATCACCAAAGTCAGAGAGGCAATAGAGTCGACCAGCAAACGTTAGTGTGTTTCCGTTGTCTTCACTCCTGGGTGGACTCAGTCCTTTCAGTCGAGCGTGATGCTGAAGGATCTGAGACGGTCTGAGCTGATCACGCCACTGATTGGATCCAGAACTAAAGAAAGGACAGAACAAAGACGACGGCCAATCACTGTCTGTCCTCTAAACGACATGATTTCAAGCATACATGGAGTCACAGATCTCACATGCAGTACGTCTGCGGCAAACCACAGTAAGAACCGAAGTAAGACAGCAGACGGTTCTCCAGATCGATGACCGTCTCGCCGACCTTCTCATCACGACTCAAAAGATCAAAGTCATAGATGGCGATCTTCAGGTCTTTGTCTTGAGGTAAGAAGCAGGTCATCTCAAACAATCTGAGGAGAGACACAAAATCATTCCCACGGCTGAAGTCTAAAGGTGTAAACGTCAAGCACTGACATCACGTTACCTTCCGAACACGGGACTCAGAGTATTAGGGATGTAGTTGTCTCGGTCATCCAAGGATTTTCTTCCCAATGAGATCTTGATGTAGGGGTCACACTAATACAAACACACTTGATTCAGTTTCCTTCTTAACATCCATTCAAACGTCTGTCTGTTCTGAGATCAATTACTTTGCCGTTGTTGTCTTTGGGTTGAAGATCCACAGCTTGAACCACGTAGATCTTGACGACACACTCCTGCGGTCCGCTGTCGGGCAGCTCTGTGAACTGCTGGGGCGGAGGGTTCACCCCGGGGTCATTGGGTAACAGGTAGATCTTGAAAGAGCCCTAAACACAAAGACATCAGCACACGTCTAGAACACGACATCATGAAGAGAAGAGTGCTCACAAAACGAATACCTCACCTTAAATTCACCCACCACTTCCGGGTCTTCATCATCCACGTCACATTTCCCACGATTCAGTTTGAAGGTTTTGCAGAAATCACTCAGACCCATGAACTGCGTCACATTTTCCAGCTCAGTATCGTACACCTGTACACATACGTCAAACACACGTTCAACATGAGGAAACTAGCGCTGATGCTAAGAGCGTGAACCTCACCTCCAGCATGTCGTAACCTTTCTCCAGGTACGGGCGACACTTGTTACGCTCACCGATAGAGGCATAAAACTTACTCCACCAATCCACCGTCTCTTTCTCCTATCACACAAACACATCATCATCATCTGATGCTCATGAAGACTAAAGAAGTGATGTGAAAACTAACTCACCTTCTCACGCTGCTGAAAACATCAACCACATCATCACCACCGTCACACATAGAACACACACACATGGAAACATGTTACACACACTGTCAAGAAGAAAAACAAAACTCTCATTTCATCCAGGCAGACATCAGCAACTAGTGCATTAAAACCCACACACACAAACACATAGTATACACAGACACAAACGCATATCCACACACACATATGCACACAAATGAACATACACACGCACACACATATGAACACACACGCACAAAAACGTACGCACAAAAACATAAGCTCAAACCGTCACACACACACACACAAAAACGCAAATACGCACACCCACAAAAATGTACACACTCACACATACACACACAGGCACAAAAACTTACGCACACATACGCACACATACACACAGGCACAAAAACTTACGCACACATACGCACACATACACACAGGCACAAAAACTTACGCACACACACACACACACGCTCTGGATCCAAAATGAGTGTTGTTGTATATACGGTAAACACACAGATATGAATAATAATCACATGAATGTTAATAATCAGATTGATTCAATCAAAAGCAGTCCCAGATGATCACATGATTATGATGCGATTCATACACATGTACAGTAGATGAACATGACACATTCAACGGCTACACACACACGTGGATGTGATTGTCATGTTGGAACGCTCAGCACGTAACATTTGATATTCATACATGTGTAGAAGTACAGTTACAGACACACAGTCTTTGCACAAAAATTGCATGGAAAGAGAGTGCAAGCTGTTACAGAAAGGCACTAAAAGCAGCAAAAGCCGAGCACCTCCGTAAACTCATAGAAAATAACAAAAACAATCCAAGGTTTTTATTTAGTACAATTGCTAAACTAACAAACAAACAGACTCCACCTGACCTGGGTATTCCGCCGCACCTTGGTAGCAATGAATTCATGAAGTTTTTTTACTGAGAAAATCGAAATAATACGAGACAACATAGCTAAAACCAAACCTACAAGTGTGTCGGAAGAATTAGTTTCAACCGTCACCCAAAAAGAAAAGCTAGACTGTTTTTCTCCTATAAATCGGGAAGATTTAATTAAAATTATTGCAACATCCAAACCGACAACATGCTTATTAGACCCCATCCCAACTACTTTATTAAAAGAGTTACTACCTGCTGTAATTGAGCCCATTTGTAACATAATCAACTCGTCAATTAATCTAGGACATGTCCCAGGGCCCTTTAAACTGGCTGTAATTAAGCCTCTTATCAAAAAACCAAATTTAGACCCCAATGAACTTGGAAGCTATAGACCGATTTCAAATCTCCCGTACTTGTCTAAAATACTAGAAAAAGTAGTGTCAACTCAACTGTGTACCTTCCTACAAAATAATGACATGAACGAAAAGTTTCAGTCTGGCTTTAGACCGCATCACAGCACTGAAACTGCGCTCGTTAGAATTACAAATGACCTCCTTATTGCTTCAGATAAAGGTAACATCTCACTCTTAGTCCTGCTTGACCTTAGTGCTGCTTTCGATACTGTAGACCATAAAATACTACTAGATCGTTTACACAATTATATCGGTATTCAGGGACAGGCACTGCAATGGTTCAGATCTTACTTAACAGACAGATATCAATACGTCCATTTAAATGGGAAATCGTCAAATCTTACGCAAGTAAATTATGGATTACCTCAGGGATCGGTTTTAGGACCCCTGCTTTTCTCCATATACATGCTGCCCCTCGGAAACATTATTAGAAAACATGGAATTAGCTTCCACTGTTATGCAGATGATACTCAGCTATATATCTCATCAAGACCAAATGATTCATTTAAGCTATCCAAACTGGCAGAGTGCATCGAGGACATAAAACACTGGATGACTAGTAATTTCCTCCTTTTAAACTCTAGCAAAACAGAAATATTACTTATAGCACCAAAATCAAGTAAACAGAATATCTCCGATTACAGCCTGCAAATTGAAAGCTGCACTGTTACTCCAACAAATACAGTTAAAGACCCAGGCGTTATATTAGACGGCAACCTGTCATTCAAAAATCACATCTCAAATATCACAAAAACAGCCTTCTTTCACCTTAGAAATGTTGCCAAATTACGAAATAGTTTATGTGTTGCAGACGCAGAAAAGCTTATTCATGCATTTGTGACCTCACGGCTTGACTATTGTAATGCTCTACTTAGTGGTTGTCCTGTACCATCGATAAACAAACTACAGTTAGTTCAGAATGCAGCTGCCAGAGTTCTTGCCAGGTCAAGAAAATACGATCACATAACCCCAGTTTTATCATCGCTTCACTGGCTACCCGTTAAGTATCGTATTGATTTTAAAATTCTTTTAATTACTTACAAAGCCCTGAACGGTTTAGCACCTACTTACTTAACCGAGCTTTTATCACGTTACAACCCATCACGCTCTCTAAGATCTCAAAACGTAGGACTTTTGACAACACCTAGAATAACAAAATCCACCAAAGGGGGACGAGCTTTCTCATACGTAGCACCTAAACTCTGGAATAGCCTTCCTGATACTATTCGAGGGTCAGACACACTTTCCCAATTTAAATCTAGATTAAAGACACATCTTTTCAGCCAAGCTTTCACTTAATGCATAGTTAATGAACAGCAGCTACGCTAATTATTCTCTTTATTCCCTTTCCGCCTCTGCCTCGGGATGCCCATCCCGAGGTAGGAAGAAGTTCCACCATGTCCAGATGCCCGACAGATGCCCATCCCAAATTTGAGATTACGCCAGCTACAGCTGCAGATTGACTGACCATCCCAGCTCCATCTAAGGCAATTCCACCACCAGCCAAGAGAAATAGGACCATCGGACCATCCCAGCTCAGACCACTACATCCCCAACCAAGAGCAAAGACGGACTATTTGTCTTATTAATGCTGATGTTACAATATTTGGTATTAAATGCTAAACCAAAACGACATGTCAGCAGTCTGAGTGCAGCTATGACACGTCAGAGGGGATCTGGCCCTCCCGGCTGAGCCTGGTTTCTCCCGAGGTTTTTTTCTCCATTAATCAATCATTGGAGTTTGGGTTCCTCGTCACAACAGGGCAGTGTTGGCCTGCTCACCGGGAGACTGCATTCATTCATTTATTTATTTATAAACTAGATATTATTTATTAGAATGATCTTACTCCTTTCTGAAAAGCACTTTATAAATAAACTTGAATTGAACACAGTCAACACCAGTGTCCACAGAGCGTTTCTGAGCGTTCCAACCTGACGACGGTTCTGATCACACACACACACACGATTATGAGGCTTCTATGATTATAACAAACATGAGCTGTACAAACACAATCAACAACAACAATTACACAATAAGAGCTTGATTAACTTCCTTCATTCATCATTGCTTGTGTTATAAAGATGAAGTGTGTCTCTAACATAGGGTTGCCAACCGTCACGTATTAGCCGGGACGTCCCGTATTTTGAGTCTGCCTGATTTGTTCAGTTTATTGAGTTCTGCTGATCTCACCAGTGATTGAAGCAGCAGCAGTGATCATAACACTTGACAATGATATCACACACATCTGTCTTCTAATCACAGCCCCCAGACGCACATCAGTTAACGTTAAGTCTGTTTCTCAATCAGTGAAGCTTGCAACGCTCCCTCAGACCCCTGCGTCACACACAAACAGACATACACGGAGGCGCGCACAAAGCACTGTTATGGGTTTTACCTAATTTTTCACAGAAATGTGCATACATAGCAACATGAATGTAGTTCATCTGCACATATGCACACAGTTTGTTACCCAGACGGACGCGTACGCGTAGCCTATTTGATTTGTTTCTGAAAACAGAAAATATGTAAATGAGAACGGCTTTATTGCGCATTTAGTTGTGTTAAAATATTAAAATATTGTAGGCTACAGTACTGTATGTAGGCCTAACCGTTTTGAGATTAAACGCAAATACGATGCAATGACGTCATGCATATGCTAATAAGCACTGCTGCACAGATCAAATTTTGTCCCGTAATTCAAAGTCACAAAGTTGGCAACCCTACACTAACATGACTGATATATGTTGACAGTAAACATGTTGATGTTCCTAGAGACATTCAGTACATACTTGAAGTGGACTAGAAGAGGCCATTTTGTCAACAGCAGCTGAGATGCCATACACAAACTGAAATCAACAAGTTAAAAGCACATTCACACACACACACATGTGTTGTGTATGAGACAGACAGACAGATGTGAGATGTGCAGTACCTGAGCTTCCAGAAGAGCCTCTCTGCCGTCTTCAATGTTCACGTGAAGATCTCTGGGAGCAGCTGCCATTAAAGCCACTGAAGAAGAGACACGTCATGTTCCTTCAGATATCTGTGTGTGTGTGTATGTGTGTGTCTGTGTACCTTTAGAAGACAGGGCAACTTCATCTGTGGTGATGTACGGATCACATCGAAACTCATCCAGATGAGTGATGACACACTGACCCACCACAGGCTTCCTGCCGAACGGTCTGTGATCGATCACCTTCAGCACGATAGGTGGAGTGTACATCTCCTCTTTAGGTAGAAACTGAGCAAAAGAGATACAAACACTGCATCAAAGCCAGTGACACTTCTTCTAAAACAAACCTAGTGAGGCATTAAAGGATTAAAGCAGAAATAAAGCCTCCGTCACTACAGTGAATAAAAGCTCTCAGTGTTCCAGATGATGCTCACCACTTTTAACATGAGAACGTTTCCTGGGAAATTGGGGCTCTTCTTGATGTTTTTAATGACCGCTGTCTGAACTCTCTCTCCTCCACACTCCACCACCAGACTGGGTGAGGTGACAGGAGCCAGCTGATACGTCTTCATGTTCCGCAAACCCCACGCCAGAACCTGAAAGAGCACCAGAGCCAATGGGACTCCAGAAACACCACACAAACAGACGATTGGACGGAATGAACACGGGTTCCTCTGACCTCTATGGCAGTGAGCTGCACCACTGGACGGATTCCCTGAGGAACCATGTAAAGTGTGTCTTTTCTTTTAGGCGGAGCGATGGGGATTTCAACATCACTTCCCTGTAACACAACGTAAGAGTGAAGATGTTTCCTGGTGTTCAAACTCTACGGTGTGTGATGATGAAGAGAGAGAGGGACCTTTAAGAAGAGCTCGGCGGCCACCAGCACTTCACCAGCAGACACGCTTTTCTTCATCACACACTCCCACTGAAGCTTCACACTCACACAATCCATACTGGACTTCAGCGTCACCACAGGAACACATGAACACCTGCCCAACATCTCATCTTTACCCTGACAACACAACACATCACAGATGAAAGCCAGCGTGGAATCAAAACTACACTGCACTGATCATGATGGCCCTTCACGTGAACACTCGCATACAGACCACTTGATCGCTGTCAAAGATTTCCAGAAGCACTAGCGGTGGGCTCTGAGCCAGAGTCTGAGGGTCTCCGTAAATCTCCAGGTTTTTAAAGATCAGAGTCTGATCCCAGGTGGGGTTGAGGGTGCTTTTGATAGTCTCAGTTGTCTGACTCTGATGCAGGAATGAGACGTGAACATACGGGTCTGTGGATTAAAGTCACATGGTTTCAGTCGTGCGGTGGGAGAGAGAGAGAGACAGTGACCACGTTAACATGGACCTCAGTAATCTTATGATCTGTCTTATTCTGAGTAAACTGATATTAGGATGAATGTGTTTATGTGAGTTGCTTTAAGAATAGACCTCTCATGTTCCACTACATAGTTGGATTAATGGCATACGTCATCACGTCCCTAAGCGATGCCGTTCCACATTCCCTCCATAATTTCATGTATCAACTAATAGTTTGTCTTCGTCATGGTGCCACACACAGTTTTTGGTGTTTCATTTATTTTCTAGAATTTTTGCAATCTTTCTTGTTTCCCGTTCGGACCAAAAATGTGCATTCTTGCTTGAAGCCATGTTGTTTGGCGTAAAACCAAACGTCTGTCCACTGCTGTGTATGTGTGACCTGTCGCAAAGTGCCGCCAAAGTTCCTACGCACCGGTGATAGTGTGATTAAGGTGTGTACATGCACCGCACTTCCATAATGCCTCTAAAATGAGAATAAAGAGAGCTTTATGATGATCTCAATCTGAGTACAGAGAATGTGGCGCTGACGTCACGCCATGTTAAATTTCTGGCTGTCGCGGTCATATTGGTATGTGGTAGAGGCTTGTTTCTGCCAGTGAGTTAATTTTTCAAAGTTGATCCGTTTGACATATTTTCCACCGCTTCTAATTCTCTTCACACCACTGTAAGCAAAAGCAACGTGAGAGCCGTAGGAGAAAAAAAACAATAGCTAGTAAACGACCTCCATAAATTGCGCCATGACGCTGAATGACAAGCTCTATTGTCCTAATCCTGTTCATATCACATTATTATTGTCCATGTACACGTGTTCACTGATGTGTTTGCAGACCTGAGTAGCTGTCTTTATCCAGAGCTGGAAGATTTCTGGCCTGAAACACATGAACCCTCAGATGATACGTGTACAATCCTGAATGAAACAAAGAGAGGTGAATGAAGATCACAGCAGGTCATTCATGTGTGTCAGTCATGTGCAATAGCTTTCTTCGCTTCATGATGTGTGTAGTGCGTCAGACTCACGCTCAAATGTACACGACGCAGTGGGTGTGTTTCCTCCAAACTGAAGGGAAGAATCTGCTTTAGACGTTTTCTCTTCAGCTTTAGACTCTGTGTCCACTCCCTGTGAAACACATGCACTCATCAGCTCATAAACATGGCCATTATTTCATCACGTGCACTGAACCAGCGGTGATGCTAACCAGCGCCCCCTCCAGTCTGAAGATGGCTGACGCTCCAAGTCGTTCGGCTGGTGACATCCTCCTCCTCCATCGGCGACGTCTGAACGTGTCGGATGAGCGCTGCTGCTGATGAAACTTCCAGCCAATGAGAGACGAGTATTCCCAGCCCTCTGGATCTCCATCATCTTTCTTCTACACATCAAACAAAAGCAGACCGTCACACACCACACGTGTGCTTCACACATCACATGTCTTGTTTTTGGACACTTGCATCGGCCGCCGTCTTGGCACCGGGAGTCTTCTTGCGAGGGCGGATCATTCTTCTGCGCCGGTGCACGTGGTACATCTTCTCAGCAGGCACCCAGGATTTGGGTTTGTTATCAGGTGGGACCGTGACTCCATATTCCCAACCTAAATCCACAAAGATCACAAACGTTCAGAAAGAGCCGAGACTTGAGTCTCAGATGAGATGATGTGGATGTCACACCTTTCTCGTCCACGGCTCTGTTCACATCAGAGGTCCAGTTCTCCTGCCACTGCCAGCCGGCCGGACACTGGACCTCAGCAGGACTCTGAACCTTCTCTCCATTCTGAAAACAAACAACACTTACACAGATACTGACTGAATGTGAAGAAGTTTGATTATCACACACATGATATTCACCACATCAGTGTAGGATTCAGCCGCAGGCTTCCATTCTCCTCCTGGGAATCTGCTCTCGTTCTCATAAACCTCATCCAGAAACTCTGTGTGTCCAGCGTCCGCTTCAGCCAGAAGACTGACAACAACAACAACACGTGACATCAGAACGCAGGAGGTCGTAAGGGTGTTTCTGTGCTTCTCCTCACGTCACCAGGATCATCACATTTATGAACAGGTGTATATGGATGTGTGTGTGTGTGTGAGAAGGAAATCATCTTACGATCTTTCTGGATCAACATTCCATTCTCCTTCCCACTCCCAACCCACAGGGGGCAGAAAATACTCCTGCTTCAGTTTGACCTTCCCCGTCACGTCAGAGAATTTACTGCGGTTCAACAGCCCGGTCGTCCCCCATTTCCCCAAAACCTGCGCCTGATTCTCATACTGAACACACACGAAAACATTTAGTGCAGATCTCTCACTCTCCAAACCCATCTAAACATGTGAGGTCATCTTCACCAGTTCTGCAAACACATTAAAGGTCCCCTCGGCAAACGGATTAAACTTCTTCTCATCTGCAGCCAGACCCAGCCACATGTTGACACGGATCTGAGCGGGAATCTTCAAACCCTCGTTCTTGTCCATGGGAAACTGTCAGCGAACACAAGAAAGCACATACGTGACGTGACGCAGGGGATGTTTTGTTTATCAGAGGTGTGTGAGCGTGAGAACACCTGCATGAAGATGCTTTGAGTTCTGCCGCAGTCTCGTCCACACGCCTGTTGACTGTGAGATGAATAGAGGATGTGATGAGCCGGGACGCGAGCGTAGGCTACCCTCTTCTCTCCTCTCAACATCCAGATGATCACATCAGGCATACTGTTCTGAGGCTTCACAACACATCACATGATCACCGGTTATTTTCATTATGTAACACGGCTCCAGAGACAGACACAAATGATGAATGCACATATAATCAAACGGTCCGCAGCTAGATTAATCAGATCTAAAGGTGTTTTATGTTTTGTAAATCAGTCTGTGTTATGTTCATATCATCAATCGTTAAAGGTGTGAGTTTATTTTGATTTGGTTAATGTTTGAGTACAGTGACGTCAGATGTGAACACACCTCTTCAGCCAGTTGTTTGAGTTTGTTCAGCCAGCTCTCAATGATGCTCACACACTTCTGAACGTCTGTGGCCTCTTCAAACAGAAGTCTGGCTCCATCCACGATGTTCTTCAGACAACTGTCCCGTAACTTCTTCATCTGAATGTCCAGAGCCGTGAGGTTGGGCTTCCCCTCTAGATCGGGAATTTTACAGCTGAAGACATAAAGACAAACACTTCATGTTACTGTGACACTGCATAACATCACAACACACTGAACAGTCTAATACATCATCATCATCTTCATCATGATGCACTTCCGCCTCATTATCATCATCCTCATGACTTCTATACCTGCTGAGATCTTCCAGTAAGTGATTGATGAGTCTCATCCAGATCTCCACCAGTCTGGTGTCCGAGGCTTTGGACTGAATCTCTGTCTTTAACAGAGTCAGGTTTGTTTGCTGAAATAACAGTGAGATTTGTGTTAAATCCCAGTGACACCCGTGTCTGTCATATGATACCCTGACTTACCAAACGTTCAGAGATGTAGAGGAGAATGTTGAGGGAATCCAAGCGATGACTGATGTCCTCCCAGAAGGATGTGATGGCCACCACAGGTTTAGTGTTGCCCCACGGCAGATAATAATAATTATTACCTGAAAACAAGCAAACCAAAGAAAACAAAGATGTTGGAGTTTTTACGATCACTTCTCTGACCAGTCACGTCTGCTGTGCCATCTTTCTCATGTTTGTGTGAACATCAGCTCTTCCTCTACACACTTGCAGATGATGTGTAGACTCATGTGTGAGTGTGTAATGTAAAGGAGGATATGGTATGTGTCTGTAGGTAAGAGCTCACCGTCAAACATGGCGCAGCTGAACTGAGTGCTGGAGGCCAGAGGTTTACATGTGGAATCCATTATGTTGCCGTAGTTTCCGATGCTGACTTCAAACTGAATGGGTTCTCCAGGTTCTTGTATCATAGTGGCGCTGTGGAACACTGCACACAGACAAAACTTCCGTCTGCGCTGGTATTTCTATCACAAACAAACACAACATGTGTCAATGAAAGCTGTCTGTCCTACACAAACTCTACAGAGAGAGACGTACCTGAACAACCAACACATCATCACTGGACAGGTCTTCAACACTCTTCTCAGCCTTTCCATCCAGTTTAGTGGAGAGTTCAGTCAGAATCCTGCCTCTGTAAGCGGCTCCTTGAGTCTGACATCAGTCACAAACAACAGAAGAAAGACACGCACACACACAATAAACATGAGGACAATATAAGAAGATCTCACAAACGTCTGACTAATGTAATGCAGCACAACAGCTGATGCAGAATCAACTCTAATATGATTCTACAGATTATATATGAAGAGTTTGGTTCCAAAATGAGTTAAAAAATTAAAGACAGAGTCAACTAACACAATAAAAACATGATAACAAAATAAATAAATAAATGAAACAGAGTTATCTCATTTTGGAAGCAAGCTCTTCATGTCCTGCATGTGTTGACTGTTGATGATGAAAACATGTTTGTCTCCCACAGTGCATTCAGATGGACAGATGTTACCTTGCCTAAATTCAGCTCTTCATATGGGTCAGATAAGTTTGTGAATTCTCTCAGACTGCCGTACAGATTGATGTAACACGGGCCAAACGTGGGCAGAAACCCCATCTCAGATTCCCCCGTCTCTCCTGTCAAACAACACAACATCTGTCACAAACTCACACCGCCTCACTTCCTTCATTAAAAGGGTTTACACAGACACATTAGTGTTATTATGGAAGCAGAGAGCAGCGTTCAGTGCTGTTAAACGCAAACTGTGAGTTCATTCATGCTACACGTCACATGCCAGTGACACAGAAGATGAGTGTGTGTGTGTGTGTGTGTGTGTGTTCATTCACAGACGGTGTGCAGACGTACAGTCTTAAAGTGACAGTGCAAACCCTAACGTGTCTGAATGCAGCTGCAGTGTAAAGAAACATGTGAAGATCATTAGAGGAATTAAAACAGTGTGTTGATGTTGAAGTGAAGCAGAATGAAGACGAGCAGATTTTCATGTCGAGACGTTTCTAGAGTCAGTAAATCTATTAAACCTGTTTTTGATGACACTCCATATTCTGAAAGATCCTCTATCACAGAGAAAACAATAAACGTTATTAAGGAGGAGCGCTTCGCACGGGACCTTCAAATACACATGACGTTTATAAGAATGACTTTTAAAGGTGAAGAGTATCATTTTCACACCAAACAAAACTGCAAATGAAAGAAATATGTGAAATAAAGAACTGAAGCATGAGAGAATGTGTGTGTGTGTGTGTGGGCAGTGTCAGGTCTGAACGTGAATCAGAATATGTGTCCGACACCTCACCGTGCCTCAGTCTCAATACAGTACCATCAGTGAAACTGCACCTTTAATACAATCAGATAACTCAAATATTTACATCTCATGTTATACCTTCAACTTCACCACCAGAGGACGCTATTTTGGTCAGATCCAGATATGTGGTGCCTATGGCATCATTCCCAGAGAGACGATCCCTGAGGAAGAGAGAGAGGGAGGTCAGTTTTTCCACTGTGCTCTGGTGTATGTGGGAGACTGTGAGTGAGACGATTATGTTATGAGTCACACTGTCTGTCTGTGTCCTCCACCCAATCTGACCAAACTCTAACCCCCCCACACACTCCACCCGCTCACATTCCTGGGAATAACACATCACAGATCAACCTACCAGTCAAACACAGTCAGCTTTATTCTGTCACACATGGACGGGAACTGGAACACACACAAACAGAGTTAACAAACACATGACGAGTACATCATCCTCATCATCATCATCATCATCCTCCTGATCATTACCTTAACCTGAAGATTGAGCTGCTGATTCCACTCAGGGTTTGCATTCTTCTCTATGATTTGTGTGGACAGCTGGATGTGATGTCAGAGTCAATGTCAAACGCAGACAGAAGAGTGTCAGTGTGATATCAGGGTTCCTACACATTTTACATTTGGAAATTCCATACTTGTTCAGACTAACATATAGACCATATTTAACATCTGAAGAAAGTCATGGTTTTAAAAATCTAACTGTTCACATGTTTATTATTATGATATGTGACACTGGAGCACAAAACCAGTCTTAAGTATCACAGGAACATTTTGAGTAATCGCAGGTAAAAATGACAGACTTTTCTTCTATGCCAAAAATCATTAGGATGTAGTAAAGATCATGTTCCATGAAGATATTTTATGAATGTCCTACTCTAAATGTATATATAGAGTGGATGGTCTGCTACAGTGCCTCAGATGAACATCTTCAAAGGTGATTTTCTCAATATTTCGATTTTTTGCACCCTCAGATTCCAGCTGTGTAAACAGATGTTGTTCCTCCAGATAGTGTCCGATCCTAACAACCCATATATCAATAGAAAGCTTATTTCTTCAGCTTTTTTTTATTATTGACCCTTAAGTCTGGTTTTGTCGTCCAGGTTCACATATGTTGCCGAATAATCCGTGGAATGTCAGATCTATAGCTCATACAAATGAATGAACACCAAAGGATCTCAATGCACAACATTTTGTTGGAATTTAGTGCTTAGTGATAATAATTTGTCAAATTAAATAACTGTAAACCATCAACCCACAGCACCAGAAGGATTGGTGAAATAGCAAGCAGTTCTTCAGCAGATTTGTTCTAGCGCTGATCTTTTGGCAGTGCTCAAAAACATGCTCCGAACTTCATAAAATTACATTTATTATTAGCAATTCTTTTTTTATTTTAGAAAACCGAATAGGCCGAGTATCTGGAAACTCGTAATTTTCTCTATACTCAATTTTATTTTTTTCATACTAATCCAGACCTGGAAAACGACCAAATAAAAATCCATCCTTTTCCAAACCCCGTAGGAACCCTGAATATGTGTTGGTAGGGGGGCAGTACCTTTTTTCCAGCAAATGACACCTCAACAAATGGATCCACCAGATTTTTCTTATTTTCCTGACCACCAAAGACTTCCTTTATAGTTTGACTGATGGAGTCGTCCACTGAAAACACATTCACTCACATTACAGCGGCTGTACTCTTGAATGCCCCGCCCCCTAACACCACTTGATACTCAAATAAATCTTTTCAGATGTGTCTGTCCCAGAATTCCTGTTCCAAGAGTGAAACTCACTGTGTTCATGTGGTGTATTGTTTAAATGTATGAACATATATTCTCATCAAACATGAGTGTACCGTACAGTATTACTGTATACAGATGTTGAAATGATTCAGGGGTAAAGAAGTGATGTGACCAGTGAGCATATCATTGGTTTAATCTAATCCGCACATCCAATAAGAAGAGTTGTGATGTAGATGTCTGTGAGTAATAGAATGCCACTCATACTCTGAGGGATGTCCTCGGCTCGAAACACTTTCACATTGAGCGTGACCCATCTGAGAGAGACACCAGCGGGCAGCAGCAGATTACTCTCCACGTCATCTTTATCATTGTCCTGTTCCTTCTTCTCCACCTGACAAACACACATGAGCTGAAGAGATCAACAGACTTCATGAACATGACAAAACATTCCGACAAAAGAGATGAAGATATGGACGTACAGGTGCTTCATCTCCTGATCCCAACACAAACATGCTGACTTTAAGATAGCCCTTCGCTCCGGAGCTGGAGTCATCAGGATCACTCAGAAGAACCCATTTCTTCATGAGACAATGAGCTGAAAGAACAACATCAAATCATCAGTCCGGTCCAGTCCAGTCCAGTCCAGCAGCCGATGAACGCTCTGAACATTACCTGTTTCTTCATAGATGTAACTCACATCAATCTACAGAAGAGAATCAGTTATGAGTCATGATGTTTCTCAAAGACACTCTGGCACATTACAACACTGAACAACATCACCTTAAATTCTCCCATCAGACTGTCTGCTCTGAATGAAGACGCATTATAAACCTGCAGAAAACACACACACACGCACACATGCACACAAACACATGTACACAGACACACATGAACGCACGCACATGTACACAGACACGCGCACACACACATGCATAAACAGACACAAGGACACAAATGCACACACCAAGAGATGCACACACACACACACACACACACACACACCCCCACAGACAAACACAAAGAGACAGACACGCACAGACACTTTAAAATACTCATCCTGCTCAGACGCTCATATCATTTAAAAGACCTCCACACTTCAGAATGTTGGCATTAGAGAATACGTTTTTCTCACCCGGAAACTGATGTTTTCATCAAACAGATCTGACGGTAACATGTTGACATTAAAGAAGAAGATCTGTGAAGACAAGTGTTTACTGACCAACAACACAAGCATTAACACTCGATCGAGACTAAAACAGATGTCAGAGATGCGTGAACTGAAATCATATCTTTCAATACATCAGTGCCACTGTTTTGACTCAACATGCACACATGTTTGCAAACACTACTTAACGTCCTAATGTAACTAAGACTTAATGCCAGTGTGTGAAAGCGTCCTGTGATTGGATAATATTACACTGGGGTGCAGGATCACTCACAAACGCAGTTTGTTGATCAATATTTGTAGGAACTGAAAGACTGAAAAAGATATGATGTGAAATGTGATGTGTACCTCGTCAAAGTAGGGATTGTTTCCTTTCTTAATGCGTGTTCTGTGAGTCTCTGAACACATGTGAACCTTCACCACAGGTCTGATGTTATTTCCAGATAACTGACGGCCCTCGATCACCCGCACACGGATCTTAACATGACAATAAAACACATGTCTAGAACCGTGACGCTGAGAGACTCAACACAACACACGTGAGAGAGACGTCACCTGAAAGTCCTGAGGTTTATTAGGCAGACTGTGAGGTTTTCTGCCGCTGATCTTCAGTCTCGGTCCAGATTCAGCAGACGTCACGCCAGCATCAGTACCGTCTGCATCTCCCGCTGAAACACATCCACACGTGACTGACCCCTTCACATTAAAGCCTTCAAACCTTCATCTGACAGAAGACTCACCGGTGTGCCCGCCTCCGTCCGGCTGATCAGGTGCGTTTGACACAGAGCTGACCGGTGGCTCATAAGCGATCACCATACTGATAGTGGCCTGTAACACATCATCATCAGAATAATCGCATGATATCAGACGCTGACAGAAAGCTCATCTGATGTGTTGATCGGAGATGTTTTGTGATGATCAAAGTCAAAGTTAAAGGGCATGTTTGAATAACACTCAGTATGACGTCATTACTTCGCTGTCCAGTCATGTGATGCCATGACCATTGATCTCTATGACCCGTTTAGTGTGGACTTTTATAAGAGTGAGAGATGCTGGATCATCAGATTCTGACACTGAACACTTTCTCTGTTTCTGTGGGTCATGGATGTTTTCTGTGTGATGTATAGAAACACTCACTCCGATGTTCTTGCCACTTTCATCCAGCAGAGGAGAGTTTTTCAGCGGCAGAGACTTCACCTGACCACCAGCAAGATCCTTCAGAGACACTTTTACACTTCCAATAAACCTAAAACAACACAATCACAATCAATCCCTGGTTTGACTGATATCCATGATCTGTCTCATCTACAGCACACAACATGTTTCAGTACAACATCAGCTTAAATATGCCACAGTAACAATGACCTGTGTGACCTCACAATATTCTGTGTGCTGCTGGAGTTACTGTAGAAACACTCACAGAAATAACACACGTCTTATTAACAACACACTTGATCAAACAACACTCCTTCTGTTTCATCAAACACATGAGCTGAGAACATTCATCTGAAATATCCTCCAAGAGTCAATAACACCACCCAATGTACACCACCGCCAACAGTACACACACACACGCACAGACACACAAACACGCACGGACACGCTCACACACACACGCACATAGAAACAAACACAGAAAAATACGCACGAACACACACACACACACACACACACACACGCACGAACATGCTAACACACGCACTCACATACACACACACGCACATAGAAACACACACAGAAACACATGCACGGACATGCTCACACACACACTCACATACACACAATTACGCACAGACATGCTCACACACACACACTCACATACACACACACGCACATAGAACACACGCACGGACATGCTCACACACACACTCACATACACACAATTACGCACAGACATGCTCACACACTCACATACACACACACACACACGCACGGACATGCTCACACAGACACACGCACACAGAAACAGACACACTCGCGCTCACACAAGCACGCATACAGAAACACAGATGTACACTTACACAGAAACGAGCTCACGGATGCAGCACACAAACGTACGCGCACACACACACACACACACACCTTATATAAACATCAGGACTTTTGACAAGTGTATTTGTTCAAAATAATTTTGTTTCCATGAACCAGATCACAATTTTCTATAAAATAACAACAATATTCATCTCCATTACACAAAAACTAGATTGAGAAACATTTGTGCCAAAGCAAATATTTAAAGCAAAGTGAACCGCACCCTCCATCATGACATCATCACAGGCTCTGTTGAGTATAGACATCTGAAGTTGAATACGTGGACATTCCCTCAGGATGTTTCACTGCTCACACACAGCAGACGATCACAGTAAATGTGTGTCACATCAGTGTCCATGTGCGCTCAATATACTGCACAATCTTCACAAAGACACCTTTGTTCCTTTCACTGGTCCTGGAACGGATGTGATCCCAGAAACCAGCAGAAAGAATCACGAGAGTGATGTGAAGCATCCGTGTGTCAAACCTCGGTCAACATCTGCGGGAACATTCATCATCACATCTTCACCCTCTCATCACTCAAAACCACACGCGTGTGTAGAGCACATACGATTCCTCCATTAAAAACACATCTCAACAAGAAATACTTTTGTTCGTTTGACTCGTGTGTGTCTGAAACATGTTCATCTCTCTGAAGTATCTGATACGTTAGGTGATGTTTTGATCATGTGTGTAATGATGTGTTCACACGGAGAACTTCTGTCACATTCACCAGAGTAAACAGAAAGTCAAAGACAGAAAGAGCTTCAGGTTATTTACTCATGATGACACACAGCCAGATTATAAAACTAAGAACTTCACAACACACTTTGCTTTTCAAACATTTCATGAAGAAATGTGCTGCACAAAATGAGAGTAAAGAACAGTGAACTAATAATGACAAACACAGAATATACTGTATATATATATATATATTGATCTTTGTTATCATGATATGAAGTGACTCATACAGTCCACCTGTATTAATGACTGTGATGTAAAGAACAAGAATAAGTTCTTCCATAGACACAAGACATCTAAGACAGAAAACTGCAATCAAACGCTTTCAATAAAACACTGAGAAACCTGAGAGAACACTGAGACTCATGGGAAATCTCTCCAGACCTGTACTTATGTGCAATCCTGCACCCACATCACAATAAACACACAAACACACATCACTGATCCTCTAACAACTCTACACATGCCATGTTATTCCCACACAACTCCACGAGAAAAACACGCCATGATCTACACATGACATAAAGGTTTTATATGATCATATAAATAGTGTAGATTTCCGTCCATGAGCCGGTCTGTGATGATTTACATGAATGTAAATGTCAGCTGAACTTCTGTGACTGAACACACAGATTTGCGTCTAATGATGTTCTTCAAGAATCAAAGAAAGGTTTCATAAGAGTGACATTTGAGTTCAGTGGCTTAATAAATCACTTCTGCACATGTGCAGTGCGTCTGAACTTTCTTCATGCAGTGATGTGTTACACTGAAGAAACATGTGTGAACACATCAGAGCGATCACATCACATCACATCATCACACACAAATAACACACAATACTTCCGTCTAAATATAAACACATGCAAAACACTACAGTAACTTCCTCAACAGCATCATTTAAATAGTGAACAACACATAACCACATTATCAACATCAATTGTGTGTTTTGTTCCTGCGTCTGGTCACAATCCTCAGGTCAATGTGATCATACAGTATATTCATGTAGTCAACTCTCTTATACTCACTGTAAAATCACCTGATAAAACACACTGATAAAACACACTGATAAAACACACTGATAAAACACACTGATAAAACACACTGATAAAACACACTGATAAAACACACTGAAAGGCGAGCAGGTACACGAGCAGTTGAGCTTGTGTGGGGTCTGTGCGTCAGCTTTACTTTATTTGACATGTGTGAGCGCTTGAGCAACACTTACTTGTCTTTGCCAAGAGTCTCGAAATCTTTTACAATCACATCGATGTAAGACGAAGAATCCAGAGGAACACCTTTAAGATCAAACTCTAGTGTCTGACAGGACAAACAAAAACGCACAACAGCTGTAAATCAATCACAATTTCGCGGCGCTGCGCATACTGATCCGAATATGACATCGAGGTATCGCGAGAGCTGTGCTTTAGGAACACTCTCTCGCGATACCCGATGTCATCCGCCGATCGGTCTGCGCAGCGTGATTAAAACACACAGTGTCTGCAGGAATGTTGTAAAAACATTAGCTGTGCACATAAGCCACATACATAAACTCATGTATATTCAATGGAATACACTACAAGACTTAAACATACACATTTACATAGAAAACAATACATGATAAATTCAGCAGACTGGCGCAGACTTTCTTTAGCAAATCCACAGTGAAAATCTAAGCAAAAGTTTTGTAGTGTTTTCCAGCCACAACACACAGAAAAGTGTTTGAAACAGTCTCACCTCATTCCACACCGGATTCACTTCATTGCTGATGCTTTTGGTCTTTTTCTTTTGGTCTGAAATGAAAATCAATGCATCCGGTGAGAGCTGATATATGGACTGATGGAGAACACGAGATCACTCATGATGACGCTCGTGCGTTTCACCTTTAAACACGACAGATGTGACGGGATCGGGGCTGCCGAGCTTCTTCTTGGGCAGACCGGCCGCGGACTCGAGCGCCACGCGCAACATGACCTGAGAAGTGTGTTTAATTCACTCGTGTGTGAAGTGTTCAGAGAAACGAGGATGTGTGTGTGTAGATGTGAAGTGAGTGTGTGAAGGGTGTGGACTTCATCAGATCTGAACACACCTGCTCCATTCACTTCTGCGAGCGGATGTCACGCGCGCACACTTTACAGTATTAAAGAAACTTTCATTTATCATTTCACACTTCACGCACCATCAGTCAGTGTCAGTGTGAGGGGACGTTTAACACAAAATAATCATTTGATTGACAACATCACACACGAAGCAAGAGCGCCACCCAGCGGCTCACTGCACACATCACATGACGAATGATGACTGAACGGATTGTGGCTGCAAAACAATTAAAATAGTTAATCAGCGCTGCTACTCTTATCACTGATGTGTTTATAGGTGATAAGAATTCATTTTGTGTAAAGAAGAAAAGCAGCTTTGCGTGTTACTCATTGATTTTATTGGGTTACAGATGAACAAACACAGTACAACGGCTAGAAGGAACTGTTCACGCAACACTTGTGGTTTTATTAACATAAACATCATCATGTCTGTCGGATGATGTCACGCAGCGGTCCTCTGACTCCTCTCGACGGCCATCCTCTCAAGTCTCTCTGTGTAGAAACCATTGAAGTCCAGTCTAGAAAACACATGATGTCATCATGACACGGGCACAAGACCACTCTCTCTCCTGCTCAATACACACCTGTGTCCTCACCTGTAGATGATGTTGATCATGCTGTGCTCACAGTCGTTGGTGCTGTAAATGCTGAGTTTATCCAGAAGATCCAGTAACAGGGTGCTGAAGTTACTGTCAAACTTACTGATGGTGCCCTCAAAGCCCGAGTCCGACTGAAGAGCGTCCATGTGCTCAGACACAAACTGACAGGAGGACAAATACACAACACATTCACCACATTCTTCAGTACACCATCATTTGCCAAGTTAAAGCTTTTATTGATCTTTACAGTGTATGTTTAGATCACACCGGTGAACATGATCATTTTAAGTGTAATCAAACTGACTGGAGCTTCCGTGCGTTTAAGGGTTTTAATGCACACCTTCCAGCCAATCAGAATCCAGTATTCAAATGAGATAAATAATAGATTTGTCTTTTGCTATTCTTCATATTTGTGCTGCTGCGCTCACTTTAGAGGTCACTCTCTTCCTCTCGGCCTCGTCCTTCCATTCGCTCCGGGCCGGACAGGGGCTCTTCTCCAGCGCGAGACGCTTCATCTCCACGTCTATCCTCATATTCTGAGTGAACCTCTGAGGGATCAACAGCAAACGCTCAGCGTTACACACGGACACACGCTTCTCTTCCTCTCACGGTCTGTATTCATACCTGCATGCAGTTGGTGAACATCACGCAGACAGACATGAGTTTGGAGAAGATCCGGAGCAGCTCGGGGTTGGTGAGCATGCAGTCCTTCAGACAGTTATCCAGAAAACTGGTGTGATGACACAACACGTCATCAATGTTGGACGCCTGAAGCAGATGAGTGAGTGAACACATGCACGCACACTGCCACATTATGACACTTTAAACATTTTAAAAGGACCAGCAGTCGGAAGGAGACGAACTCACAGACTTCAGGTTGTTTTCCATGACGTGCCACGTGGGCTCCATCACCTCAAACATCATGTAGTACTGAATGTTCTGAACGAAGTTAAGCATCCGCTGTCTTAATGCGAAAGCGGCGGCGAACCTGTGATTGACAGGAGTGTCTGAGTAAAGATCATCAGAACTGAAGAGAGTCAGTAACAAACTGAATAAGGTCAGCTCTCACCACTTGGCGGAGAGCAGTGAATATTGTTTGGTTTCTTTATTCCTGATCCACACGTTACAGAGAAGTCTCTCCACGTGTTTACAGTAGAACATGTGTCTGAAGAGCATCTGATATCTCGTCAAAGCCTTCCTGGAACACACAACATCCTGTTGAGATGAACATACACATCGACGTGTACACACTGTCGACTCGAGTACACACTGATGACTACCTGTTTATGATTAGTGACAGAGGCCACTTGACAATGTAGTCAAAAGAGAAAGCCTCCAGACCGCTGAGTGACACCTCCGTGGGCTCTGCATTAATGAGGGCTTTCTCTTGTTTGGTGTCTATGGCCAGGACACGCAAGAGCTGAGTGATGACATCATGAGGCATCAGGTCAATCTGAGAGAGAGAGAAGTGAGGCTGAACATCATCTGGAGAACACACACATATTGATAAACAGAGTTTGATAGACGAGTAACCTTCAGATCATCTTTGAAGGGGTCGGTGTTGGCCGTGCTCATCCTCAGAGCCAGCTCCAGCAGAGCCTCCAGACGCGGAGGAATGATGTCATCCACCGGCTTCTTCAGCTCCTCCTCCGTCAGATCCATAAAGTGCACGAAGAAATCTCCTTTATCCATCAGAAAGTAATGCTTGATGGACCTGCAGGGCAAATCATCCCATCAGCAAACTATGGCATAACCCTGTGAGGAACTATGAGGATCAGACGGACCTCAGACGTGACACCAGCTCCTTCTCCTCCATCAGGAAGTCCAGCAGAACTTTACTGGCGTAATAATATGATTTCTCGATCTGCTCCACGTACGCTCGCTCTTTAAGGGTGTACAGAACCTCTTTGGCCTCTGGGCAGGTCACGTCACGACCGCACTCACGCACCACATTTAAATACTTTCCTGGAACGAGAAAGAAGTCAGATCACCTTCAAAAGATGTTTCATGCACTTTATAATGCTGTGTGCGTGTCTGTGTGTCTGTGTGTGTTTGCGTCTGTCTGTTTGTGTGCGTGCCTTTGGGTCTGTGTGTTTGCGTCTGTGCGTTTGCGTCTGTGCGTTTGCGTCTGTGCGTTTGCGTCTGTGCGTTTGCGTCTGTGCGTTTGCGTCTGTGCGTTTGCGTCTGTCCGTTTGCGTCTGTGCGTTTGCGTCTGTGCGTGTGCGTCTGTGTTTGTGCGTCTGTGCGTTTGCGTCTGTGCGTTTGCGTCTGTGCGTTTGCGTCTGTGCGTTTGCGTCTGTGCGTTTGCGTCTGTGCGTTTGCGTCTGTGCGTTTGCGTCTGTGCGCGTGCGTCTGTGCGCGTGCGTCTGTGCGCGTGCGTCTGTGCGCTTGCGCGTGCGTCTGTGCGCTTGCGCGTGCGTCTGTGCGCTTGCGCGTGCGTCTGTGCGCTTGCGCGTGCGTCTGTGCGCTTGCGCGTGCGTCTGTGCGCTTGCGCGTGCGTCTGTGCGCTTGCGCGTGCGTCTGTGCGCTTGCGCGTGCATCTGTGTGTGTGCGTCTGTGTGTCTGTGCGCGTACCTGTGTGTGTCCGTGCCTGTGCGTGTCCGTCTGTGCGTGTGCGTCTGTGTGTTTGCGTGTGCGTTTTTGTGTGCGCGTCTGTGTGCGTACCTCTGTGTGTCTGTGCCTGTGCGTGTGTCCGTGTGTGCGTCTGTGTGTGCGTCTGTGTGAGACACCTGTGTTTAGTATCTTATCAGCCATCTTCTGCAGGAATGAAGGGATGCGGTGCTGGACGATGGTGTATCGTTGGTCCCAGTATTTGTCGTTATAATCCTCCTGAATCTTCTCTTTCTGCAGCTCATGTTCCTCAACCATGAATTCACTGGAAAAACCCAAACACACCCACAGTGAACTTCACTCATGTCATCATGTGTCCCATACAGAGTTCAGTATCAACGGTTTGTTCTTCTGGAACGTGAAAACACACTTGGTTCAGATTCTACCTGTACGGATCTTTAATGATGCCTCTATAGATCCACTTCTCAAGTATTTCGAAGTACGGGACACTGGCGGCTTTAGTCAGATAGAGGCAGAGCTCTTGGGCCTGACTGTCTCCTGTGTAATTGAAGGTGCGATCGTGAAGCAGACTGAGGGTGGAGCCGCCCATACACTCGCCCTTATCCACAGACGTCGCTGGATGAAGATGAAAGTCATTAACACAAATCTGAACCATCCACAAACACAAGACATGAGACGCTGAACCACACAAACTCATTGTAGTCCACTCAGTTCAGCTCATCACACACACACACACACACACACACACACACACACAGGCGTGTCAGTACCGATGGAGGTCAGGATTTCCATGGTGCGCATGGTGGGCTGTATGTAGAACCAGAGCTTCTGCAGAGAGAGACTTCCCTGTCTGTGGAGATGTTCCAGCTGTGTGATGAGAATGAAATATTCCTTCATCAGAGTTCTCATAGCCGCTGTCAGAGCGTGATTCACCTGACCGTACTCAAACGACGACTTCTCCTCTGTGAACCTACAAAACAGCCACATCATCAGAGAACTATTTCAGAAGGCACGTTCAAACAAGCATTTTCTAGACGTTGAAGATTTTCTCATGGTCTGTGACACTGAGCGGACCATCTGAACTTATACATGTATCCTACAGCAGCATGTTCATGAGGCTAACTGACCGTGTGATGGTGGAGTAACTCGACGCCACCGGTAATATTCGGCTCACAAGTTCTTTGATGGACATGTCCAGTGAGGGGTCGATGATGAAGGATCGACTCTGTCTGCCGAGCACAGGCTGAGCACTGATGTCCCTCCCGTCCACACCCACCAACACATACAACAGATCCTCCACCAGAGCGTGTTCCTGCGCTGACAGCGCCATTGATCCTGAACATCAAACATTGTGTTTTTGTGTTGATGAGTTTCATTCAAGTGATTTCAGATCTACAGTACACAGCAAGACCACATCATCCTCATATCTCTGTTTTCTGTTAAGGTCACTCTAGGGAATGTTGACAGAATTTTCACATTTCTTAATGTGGCTATAATTTCTTCATTTAATAAATGTATAGTAATTAATCGTTGTCAAAAGCCTTTAAACAGACATGCATCGCCATAATCGCATTATTCAATAGACAATTAATTGTAACCGACTTATTCAGTATATGGGGAGAATATCTTAAAGAAGCAGTTTGTAAAAAAACACTGCTAGAGGGTGCACGATCAAAACAACAACAATGCTGTAGCTTAATGGCGCTGTGAGGAGCGTGAGATGATTGGATCTGTTGTCTTCAACTCCACCGCTGATGGCATCAATCAGACCGGAACAAGAAGTCATGTCAGCAGATGAGGAAATGTTTTATAATTGTTGAGTATAATTGTGGTCCATAAATAAGTGACTGTTCAAAACAAGCTAGCCGCTAGACACGACTTCTGCATGTGTCCATGACACTGTTGTCATGTGGTTTCTACGTCAGTAAAGGCGGTAACAAAGGGGAACACAGATATGAGGAGATTGACAGGCGACGGCACAGCCCCGTGTCACTGTTCAGAATGGAGATTTTCTCAAGATTTACAAGTAGTTGGAAACACATGAGATGTTGTCAGTACTCAGCTGAACAAAAGATCTAACACTAGTCTAGAAGTTTTTGGATGTTTTAACACTAAGTTATTACAAACAGCACCTTAAATATACGTCCAGATTCAAAAATCACAAACCGTTCCTGATAAATAAATTCCATCCATTTGATGAATATCACAAAACCTTCTATGGGCTATGATTTATAAACTTCTGTCACCTACCAATAGACACCACCGGCTCTCCCACTGGGGCGGGGCTAGTGATGAAATCTCCAATCAGAGCAGGCCGGTCATACACCCAGTTTGGAAACACAGGGTTGGGTTGAGTTGGGTTCTTCTTGTTATGTCGGTCTCGCAGCATTTTCCGGATCACTTCTGAAGACTGACAGAGACAAACAAACCATCATAACAATGCAAAATGGAGACCGAAAGAACGGCGGTTTTCTTTCATTCAGGTCAGGTACCTGAGGCACGCTGGAGCTGGCCGTCACGTTTCCAAGCTTCTTCCGCAGTTCCTCCAGGTCCTGCATGGACATTTTACTGCTGGTTGCAGGAATGCTGTAAGACGCGCTGGTGCTTGACGTGGCATTAGCTGATATCTCTGATCTCTCTTTGGCATTCTGCTGCAGAACCTTTAGAGTCTGAAGAACAGGAGCGGTCAGCGAGTTCTGACCGGATCACAACCGTACAGCTGTTCTTTCATATTATTGAAAACTATGCCGAAATCATAAAGGTCTAAAATAAAGATCGGTGTTGAAATACGATGTGGATTCATGAGGTTTCTATCCTGTAGATGTTGAGTTGTGTTGTGTATGTAATGAACCTCTTTATCCTCTGTGAGTTTGGACAGAAGATACACCAGAGGATCCAGACTGCGGGCGTTCTTCGACTTCAGTTCTTCATATTTCCTCAGGAAGTCTTCAGGTGTTTTGGAGTGTTCCACGATCTTCACCTGTGACACAATATCAAGTGGTGTAGTGCACAGACTGGAACACTGAACTGAAGCAGACGTGCTCGTGCACGTGTTTACCTTTGCGCTGTGAGAAGAGACTGTGGTGGTGACGTATGGTGTTCTGTTCTTCTGCAGTAAATCGATGTAAAGCTCTGCTCCATCCCCACTGCTGACATTCAACAGCCCGAGCAGCTCATTCACATCATGATGAATCCTGAACTCACTCATGACTACACAACATTAAACAAACACATCACTGAATGAGTGCGTGCGTGCGTGCGTGCGTGCGTGTGCGTCTCTTGTGTTGTTGACATGAATGCCAACCGACTGATGACAACTGAAACGTTTTACTGACCGATAAAACAAGAACTTTTATTATCTGACACGAGTAACTAACTGAACTGTTTGAACAACACTTACCGCATCTGTTGAGAAAACAGCAAAGAAACGACAATTACAACCACATGAAGTCAGAAACTGTGAAATTGTGTTTGTCCGCCAAAAGAGCTGTGTTTCAAAATAAATGTATTTCAAACTAAAAGTCCTTCTTCTTTTTCTTCTTCTTTTGTCTTTTTATGGCGGTTGGCACACAAACCGAAAGGTGCATTCCTGCCACCTACTGAGCTGGAGTGTGTTTCATTGGCGGAATAGAATAACTAACCCCACAATATTATTAATATTATATATAACAAAATAACTAAACAAATTGTAAATGACGTAAATGGAGTAAATGACGTAAAATGACGAATGACGTAAAAACACTGATGTAAATGGAGACGTCAACGAAAGCCAGATGTATGTGTGCTATTAGGGATGTTTCTTGAATTAATCTGAATCTTCTTCAGTGAATTTTTTTATTTTTGTCCGTTTGCTATTAAGCTCCGTGCATTCCATTGCAATATCAATAACATTATTATGATCCGCTGCATGGTGTCAGAGAATTTCCGATTGCGTCTTTACTTGATCATTTACCTGTTCTAATGTAACTCCCTTTAACTCCAGATATCTTTCTGCTGCTCTAATGATTATTTCTATCCTTTCTGCCAGGTCTGCGCTGAACAGTTCACAACCTCAGCCAAAAATGAGAAAAAATTCTTGTCCACTACCATGAGTGTTCATTCATATTGTCTGGTTTGATGACTGGACGATAGAGAAAGTAGAGAATAATAAAAGGTTTAAATCTGTAATGAATGCGTAGGCTCTCTCTAGGTCAGTGTGACTGTGAAGAGACTTCTTATCATCGTGTTTAAAAACATCACTCTGCCCTTGAGGAGTTTGTGTGATTATATTGTTTTCAGGAAAGTAAGAAGGAGTGTAATATCACAAGATAGACGTAACATCATGTTTTAATCCTTTTTATAATACATGCTTGGCATATTTGATCATCTCTAGGACTAACTGTCCTGTCAAGTGTTTGAGATTGAAGTCCTGACTTCTTGTCTTCATTCATCATAACTGGTCTACGGGTCTTTTACTGTAAATCCCCTTCAGTATGTGTCAAATCAATGATAAATTGTTTGAGTAAACTCTCTGAATGAAGAGACTTTTCTCAATTATTACATAGTTTATACATTTTCACGTGATGAAAGTAC
>CM056460.1:223309-258309 GCA_029783895.1 Triplophysa bombifrons | reverse complement strand
AGACGCAGTCTAATGAGAACCAGGAGATGTTTCCTGATGGACTCTCATATCACTTATTCTTTGGAGGGAGAAATCACACCATTCATCTACAGAAGAACCGGTGACTCTCGACACTTCATTCACAAGCGCTTTTATTATAGTGTAGTTATATTACTCAAACTTTGACTCTGTGTTTCACATTTAGGCAACTAATCGCACACAATTATACAGAAATCTACTACGGAGACGATGGATCTGTCGTAAGCAGAAATCCAAATGTGAAGGTAACTCTTCTCGAAAGTGAAGAACTATATAAACGTGTTTGACACACAGCTGAAGTGAGTGTGTGTGGTGTTATGTGTATAATAGTGTGTTGATGTGTATCAGGACAGCTGTTATTATCAGGGTCACGTTGAGGATGTTGAGGACTCTTCGGTCAGCGTGGGAATCTGTTCTGGGATCAGGTATCATCAGTTCATGGCATACACAATGTCTGCTTTCATTCACGATCAGGCGTAATGTTTGCTGGTGTTTCTAGGGGTTTAGTGCGACTGAAGGAGCAGATGTATGTGATTAAACCTGTGAGTGATGCAGATCATGTGATGTATAAACATCTGAGACACAAGAGAAACACTTTCACCTTCACTCAACCTCCAGCCGTCGCCTCCTTAAAGTCCAGCAGATGGGTAATAATAAAATATATTGCTGTTGATAAATACACTAATGTTTCCTCTAACAGTTGAAATCTCTTTTCAGAGAAAGAAAAGCTTTAACACCCCGAGATATGTGGAATTGTTTCTGGTGGTGGATAACACTGAGGTGAGCTTTGATCAAATGAAGGTTTTACAGAATGCCATCTCTCAGCGCTTGTGCTTAAAGTCCTGTCATCCCTCACAGTATCACAACTTCAAGTGTAACATGGACACCGTCAGAGAGAGAATGCTGGAGGTTATCAATCACGTTGACAAGGTTCATTTCTTTTGATTTTAAAAACACATTTGGGTGTTTTCTTAATGTCACAATGGAAACATTCCTGCATCGATGTGCTCTCTTCAGCTGTATCGTCCTCTCAACATTCGGGTTGTGCTGGTGGGTTTGGAGGTTTGGAGCACACAGGATCAGATTGTGATCAGCGTGAGTTTTGATGACACTCTCAGCCGCTTTGTTGAGTGGAGAAAGACAAGTTTACTGGCACGAGTCAAACATGACAACGCTCAGCTTGTGACGTGAGGATGACACCGACACACAACATTCTGTTATCATCAATATTTATTTGATTGACAGCAAATGTGTTTTTAAAGGTTGAGCTCCGGGCAGATTATCAGTCAGATGTTTAACTGTATTTGATGTTGTGTGTGCAGTGGCATTGATTTTTTGGGTGACACAGTCGGGCTGGCAAACAGATTTGCCATGTGTGGAGAAAAGTCGGCGGGTGTCAATCAGGTAGTCATCATCTCACATAAGATATTCAGACACTGTGACGCATGGTTGCATCACAGACATGAACGTTCTGATGATTGTAGGATCATAATGAGAATCCACTGGGTCTGGCGTCCACGATCGCTCATGAGATGGGTCACAACATGGGCTTAAGTCACGATCAAGAGCACTGCACCTGCGCCACACAAAACTCCATCTGTATCATGAATGATTCTGTGAGGTAAGGCCTGTCTGGAGCGCTTTAAACCATAACAAGGGTTTGATCCACAGACTCTGTTGAAATGAAAAATGGAATCTGAATCCTACATATTTATTCCTTGTGTTTGATGACAGTTCTCATTTCTGACATATGTTACAGAAAACGTCACAAACGTTATTTTCTGGCCAAACGTCGTTAATGTTTAATGAAAGGTTACAAAACTGATTGAATCATATTGACTAGAGGTCTTATTTCTGTTCAGCAAAGTGTTCCCAGACCGGTTCAGTGACTGCAGTCTGGAGCAGATGAGTGTGTTTCTAGACAATGTGAACCCTGTCTGTCTGCTGAACCCCCCCGCCTCAGACGGACTGTTCGGCTGGACTGTGCGCTGTGGGAATGATTTTCTAGAGGATGGAGAGGAGTGTGACTGTGGCAGTGTGCAGGTATAAAACACACCTCATCATTAACACCTCATCATCCGTCACATCATCACATGAAGCTCTGGTGTCTCTCCTAAAGGATTGTGACAATCCGTGCTGTGATGCCGCCACCTGCAGACTCACTAAAGGCTCACAGTGCGCTCATGGAGACTGCTGTGACAACTGCCAGGTACTTTCACGCACTAGTCCGATCGATGTCATCTGTGAGCAGCACATGACTTCACTGCTAATATCTCATGTTTGTGTTTCACAGAAGACTGCTGATAGATTCTTTGTGTTTGGATGTGTGTTATTGTGTGGGCGCTTGTGGGTAATGTTTTAGGTTCCTGTCTAGTTTGTTGGCGTAGTTTGCTTGACAGTGATTTTGTTGTTTTGTATCCGTCAGATGAAGTCAGCAGGGAGTTTGTGTCGTGACTCTGTGAATGAATGTGATCTTGTGGAGTATTGCACGGGACTGTCACATCAGTGTCCACCCGATGACTTTCACATGAACGGCCTTCCCTGCAGCTCACAGGAGGGTTACTGTTATAACGGCCGATGTCCCACTCACCTTCAACACTGTCACAGTCTCTGGGGAACAGGTGAAGCCCTCATTATACACACACACAAGAGTCAGCCGTCCACAGGCGTTCACATGTGTGAAGAATATACTGAAAACACTCCATCAGGACAACTCCGGCGTTATGGATGTGACATACTAACACTTGTTATACAGAAGAATTTGTTCATATTTTACTAAACCCTTGTTGATAAGAGTTCAAACATCAGAAAAAGATCAGTCTATGGACAAGTTTTCTATGAATAAAAGGGAAATAAACAAGAAGCGTTATGGATGTGACAAAAGAAAAGAACACGGTTCTCGGGAGGCGACAAACTTTGTTTGATTTTTGTGAATTATAGTGCACACACCTGAAGCAAAAACTCCCAATGAATAAAGAAGAGATGGCTCTTTAAAGAACATGAAATGGTTACTTTTTTAGAATTTTCGTGCGTCCATTCATGAAGAATATGTAGCGGTGTTGATGTGACAATCCTGAAAGTGGGACTGACTGTGAAAAATCCTGCACTTTTATTATTTTTATTTTTATTTTTGATGTTCATATCTGTGCTGTTAGTACAGAACTAATCTTTTATAAGAACTTGGTATGGTTGACATGTTCAGGAAATTGCCCATAATAGTTTCAGCAGAATAAATGTGTCGGCTTTTGCTCGTTTCTCATGAAAGATACGAATGCAGTTTTGGTAAAGTTTGAGGAAATCTGGTGCACTTTGGTGTCCGAGATATTTGAATTCATAGTTGGGTAAAATATGAACAAACTCGATGGCTGGGTTCTACATAAACTGATGGTGAAGTGTGAAGACATGACAACATCTTGAGTGAATGTTTAAAAGTGTTCACTTCTGTGTCAGCTCAGAAAGCCAGCAGGTAAACATGCTTCAAGCCACAACAAAACAACATCCATTTCATTTCTTTTCAAATGGTCTTACATTTACGTAGATGTTCTGTAAAGTGTGTGTGAGTGAGAAACCTATTGAAATGTTTGTGTATTTCTTTTGTCAGGTGCTACCGTGGGTTCTGATTCATGTTTTTATCTGAATACATTTGGTAGAAATGATTCTCACTGTGGAAGGACCAAAGATGGCTACAGAGCCTGTTCCAAAGAGTAAGATCCAGATTGGATGATGACTTCATCACAGCAGGTGTGACGTGTTTGATGTCTGTGTGTTGTCTTCATACAGAAGCATGCATTGTGGAAAGATATTTTGTGTCGGAGGGAACGAATATCCATTCACGGGTCAGAAAGCCATCATCTCGACCCTCAGAGGATTATGTCATATAGCCGGAGACGGATCCGAGGGCAACAATCTCAGTATGGTGCCTACTGGAACAAAATGTGGACCCAACAAGGTGTGAAGGATGTTACAGCAGGTGTTTATTGTGTGGCAGAGGCAGAAATATGACGTCTCTCTGTTACGTTTCAACAGGTTTGCTATGATTTCACGTGCCAGGACGTGAATGTTTACGGCAGTGATGAAGGCTGTTCGCTCAAATGCGGTGGAAGAGGGGTAAGAGCAAGAATCTGTCATTGGAAGCAGAGCTCACAGTATGTACTGTATTTTTAATAAGACCGAAAATCTTTTCTGCAGATCTGTAACCAGAAGAAAGAATGTCACTGTGATCCGGGCTGGGCTCCACCTTACTGCCATCTTCAATATTCACAACTCGCTTCCAGTAAACACATCATTCATAATGCCAAGTTCACACCATATGTGACCCCGGACCACAAAACCAGACTTAAGTAGCAAGGGAACATTTTTAGTAAAAGACAAAAACACATTGTATGGGTCAAAATTATAGATTTTTCTTTTATGCCAAAAATCACTAGGATATGAAGAAATGATCGTGTTCCATGAAGATATTTTGTAAATTTCGTACCTTAAATATATAAAAACTTTATTTTTGTGTGTGGATGGCCTGCTACAGTGCCCCTGACTAACAACTTTAAAGCCCATTTTCTCAATATTTAGTTTTTTTGCACTCTCAGATTTGTGAGTTTAAATGATTGTATCTCAGCCAGATATTGTCATATTCTAATAACTCATATATCAATAGAAGGTTTATTTATTCAGCTTTCATATTATGTAAAAATCTCAATTAAAAAAAATTGACCCATAAGACTGGTTTTGTTGTCCAGGGTCACATATGATTTTAAGAAGGTCATCGAGCTCGCTGACAGGTCGGGGGAAAATCAGATTGCAAACTGGTGTTCAGATCTTTCACCTTCTAACCATCCAATCAGTTGTCGGTGGATGAAATCAAGTCCCGCCCTACATTCTATCCTCATTTCAGAAGGCGTTTTACTCGGGTGTACGTCATGATACGGAAAAACAAGACAAACGCTGCTTCCGTTTCATGACGACATTAAGCTGGTGTCATCTGTTCATTCCATCTAACTGTGTTCTTCTGAAATGTTTCAGGACGAGCGAAGACTGTGGGCATCTCAGTAGCAGCTGCAGTGGTGTTTCTCCTGCTGGTGTTTGCAGTGTTTTATTATAAAAGAAGAAAAGCCATCAGGCACAAGACGTAAGTATAGTTTGACTGAAGGAATGCCTCGTCCACACCTGAGCCGTGCATGTATCTACATTCACACCTGTCTGTGTGTAAACAGTGAAGATCTCTCATCAGGACAGATGAATCTTCTTCATGATGACAGCGCTGTGAGGAGAAATCCACTTGACATCAGCGAGCCGGTCTTCATGGAAAGCTCTGTGACTCTACCAACACGACCCACTCGAGCCGCCCCGCCTCCGGTTCCTACAACATTCATACTCAAACTGTCCATTTATTATATTCATAACCTTTACTTTCTTCATGTTTTAAAAAGTGGGCAATACAGTGTGATGTGTAAGTTCTTGAGCATGGCTTTAGAAAATAATCTTTTGGCTGAAAAACACTTTTTATTCTCATTTTCTGCCTTCAGCCTCCTCAACCAAAGCAGATCAGAGTCACACAGGTGAGACAGAAGATAATAAAGCACATGTGTTCAGCTGTCTTACATCTGTTCCTCGTCCTCAACATTTATTGAGGTTTACACATATAATCTTTACCATCTTTTGTGGACAGAATTGTGTCAGTTGTCCCTGGGACTCTGGTGTTCACACACACATGATACTGTTGTTCTGCTCAAAATGCTGCTTTTGTACATTTTATTAAGATTTTATTGGATATAAGTTGGTGGTACGATATGTCTTTCAGAATGCACAGTCAACCGCTCAGTGAACAAATCTGTCCAGGATTGCAGACAAATCATGAAAAATGTTATTTAATTTCTCTAGTTTTTAAAGTATTAAAAAGATGAATATTTCATCTAAGGCTGCTGACTACTTTCTATTTACGTGACGCTTGTTATTTAGATTTAGTAGCTTTTAAATCCTGTGTCATCCTCTTCACAGGGAATAAAGTCAAGTCCTCCACCTGTTCCTCCACTCAAACCATCTCCAGCAAACAGATCCTTTAAGACTGATCAGGTCAGTTCTGTGTCCTGTTATATTATTCATTCACATCTGATCCACTTTTATAAGTAAAACTGATTTGTTGTTTTTTCACAGGAAACACTGAAGGTTCCCATAAAACCTCCCATCATTCCAAGAAAATGAGCAGCAGAGATGTCGCCTGAACAAATGACTCACTTCCCCGCACACTCTTTGACCTTCAATTCATTTGTCTAATACATGACAATATATTTATAACATTATAAAATATTTTATTTATTACTTTTATATGCGATTTTAAATTAAGTCACTGAATTGTATGGAGTTGTGTGAGTGTGTCTGTGTGTTAGTCCTGTGATGGATGCTGGGATACCAATCATTAAAGAAAAATAAATAGAAAATAATACAAATAGAAAATTGGCATCACATTTTGGTTATGACGAGTAGTGTCGCTCTTCAGTTGGAATTATGTTGAAAGGTTAGTTTAAAATGTAATAAAAATTAAAGCTGCAAGCAGCATTTAGCGGGTTCGAGCGATTCATTGGATTCATACACTTAAATACAGGTGCATACAAGCAGAAAATACATTAAGAGTTTGTGAAATACATGTCAATGAAAACGGCTTTAATAATCCATTCAATTTGATGGATCTGTTTTGGTCACATCAAATGCACATCACTGTAAGCAACTGTAAAGCTTTCTATTCTTCTGCAAGTATAAAAGGTGCTTACATGTATATATCTTGACAGAAGGGGATTAATTATCGTGCCATAAATCCGAAAGATCTTATTCTCTAAACCCCGGCACAAACAAACATGACTGTACCTGCTTGTAACTGTTAGATCAATTAATGTGATTGTAATGAGTGTTTGAACAACAAAATAAAATTGATATACATATTTGACCTTTTTTAAGGTAATGGGAATGTCACAGCCTATACCAAAATGTAAGGCCACAAGAATAGAACACCCTTATAGATGGCCAGTGCATTAAAGAACAAATACATTAACAAATGCACATTCATAGACATAAACACTTACAAAGAAATTTAGTGACTCATCTGCATGTTTTTATCTGGTGTACTCTTTTAAAAACTATACGTGTTAACATGCATATGATGGTGATTTGCTTGTCAAAAGAATAGTCAAATAAGACTTCCCACAAGTGCCTTAATATACATCTAAAGTCACAGAATATAAATCAATTAAATGAGCATATAAACAATCCTCTACTGTCATCTTTTGGTTATAATAAATATTTATTTATTTAAATGAATGATATTCACCTTTTTGACTGTTGTGAAGGAATGCCTATTCCGATAAGAATCACATTTTGCGTGCTTGTTTTGTGTTATAATATGTATAATAGTACTAAATGGCAAGTCAGTTGGATTATTTATTAAGGAGTAGCGACCTTTAAGGTACTCGTTTCACGCTAATATAATAAAGGACCCTGTTATGGTCACAAAGCTAAAAAAAACTCAACATGTTTTTGATGATTATTGACCTTGAGATCCAAAGAAATGAACTGAGGTGGAAATTTTGATATTGCTTGAAAATCCTTAAACAAGTTTGCAAAAGTAGGATTTTTACATCATCACCAATAACTCACAAACCATATAATAGACATCAATGGTTCAAGAGGCAAAGTTGTTATGAATAAGGAAATCTATCGTTTGATATCAATAGTTTGTGTATTAGTCAAATGTCACGTGAGACACAGTTGTCTAGGCCACAAAAAGACATGTACATTTTGCCATTTTTACTATTATAGCGCCACCTAGAGTCCAAACGCCATGTTCTTTTGTAGGTGACCTCAGAGTGATGGTCTACACATATGTTCCGAGGCCCATGAAAATTACAGAACTTAATATGGCAGAATTCTATAGTTTTTTATACAGATCACAGTGATATGTCAAGATCATGTGCTACAACAAACCACAAACACAAAGTGTTCATCTGTATTGAAATTATTTTATTACAAAGATTTCATTCGTTTTTTTCATGCACAAAGTTAACAAAGCCATGATAATGAGACGCTTTAAAAAAATTGATGTTTTTATTATGCACAAAGTCTTTTTTTTCTGCACAGTCATTTTTTTCTGCACTTAAAGACATTTTTATATATGATGCACAGTTAAGTTTTTCATACACAGAGATGTCCTGTCTTCATGAAGATGATGTACAATCTCACAAAAGTAATACAATTAAATCCTTTTTGTTCTTTTCCGTCTTAAAGGCTTGAGGTCTTGTGAGGTGAGACGGTTGTTCGGTATCTCTAGAGGAATGAGTCTCACTGGCAGCCTCCTCCTCATATTCACACCTTCTTCATCATCATCATCATCACGTGTCCTGAGGTTTTTGTTGAGATGACATAAAGGAACATGTTCTCTCATGAGACCGTTGCCCGTTGTTTTCAGGGCGGTGATTGGGTTCACAGGAAGACGTGTCGCATCCAAAACATGTGTGTTTTTAGAAACTCCACACGTGTTCTTACTGCTTCCAGACATACGTGTGTCCATCCTGACAGGTAAAGATGGAAGGATCAAAGGTGTCGTGTTCCTCGTGTTCCTCTCTGACAGGACGATCAGATTTGAAGAGGCTCTTAAGGCTCGACGTTCTGGAAGTTTTGAAGCTTCAGATCTCTGCACTGAAAACACAAATCACAAATAAACATCAATACAGAGACTTATCTTCCTTCATTTGACTTTATAACCTACAAAAGTCATAAACTTCAGAACGTAAACAAACGGAGCCCATTATGAAATGGCGGGAATGAGTTTACTCAGTAATCATCACTCGAGTGACCAAAACGCCGTTTTATCTCTTGAAACACATTAGTTTACAACCGCTATGATGTTCTGACAACTAAAATGTCTGAAAACTCACGTTTTCCATTCTGCACGATGGGCGGCAGGAATGAAGCTCTGCTCGACTTCAGTCTGATCGGCGTCAGAGCAGAAGATCGGTCAGAAAGCAGTTGACCTCTGACACTGAGGCAGGGTAAAAGATTTCTCTTGTCCACGTCCTTCATTCTTCAAACTGACGAGAATGAGCGAAGCGCAAACAATCGCTGACAACATTCAAACAACAACAAACTAAGATGTTATCACGCAAGATTCAGCACTCAAGCCGTGACGTCACCGCGCCTCAAACCGCACATCGCTGTAACTTTACATTCAAAGATTAAACATATTTGTAAATACGTCTTTATCTGTATCTCGATAACAACGATTAGCACGCTATGCTTAAGTTCTGAAATGATGAAATCTGCTCCTATTTCTTTTTACATAATAATGATAATCACCATCGAAACCTTATTGGACGCATGAATGGAGCAGTAACCAATCAGAGAATCGCTGCAATTGTGGACAGATTTGCATATCAGCAACACACAGTAAACACATAAATTCAACATAAACATAAAAGTGTGTGTGTGTGTACTGGTATTAATATTAGATTAGATTCAACTTTATTGTCATTACACATATACAAGTACAGTGTAACGAAATGTAGTTAATGCCTGGAGACCTAACATGGATAGTATTTCCAGTACACAAAGATAGTAAAACCAGATCATTTCGACATTGTGAGGACATTTTGTAGGTCCCTGTGAGGAATGATGTTTATTGAAAACTTATGAGTGCACAAAGGTGTGTGTGATTATTAGGTTAATGTGTTGGGTTGGGGATAGTCATAAGTCCCCATAAAACATGCAAACCAGTGTGTGTGTGTGCAGCTCGTGCTCATGAGAGCACTTTCACATGCATGTTTGACACACTAGAATTTCACAGAATTTTCTTCAAAACACACATATAATCTGAACCGATTTACTTTATTTCAATCCTTCATAAATGCAAAGTTGTCTTCACTTTAATTTCACGACGTAAATTTATTTTGTTTCTGAAGTGCATTTGGGAATTAAAACTTTTTTGGAAAAATATATGTGAAAAAAATATTTAAACGTAGTAGCAGTAGTTCTGTGTATATTATTATAAACAATAAATGTTTGTGTTAATTATTGCAAAACAATTTAATATTTTGTTTTAATTCATCAATCTTTCACAGTATTTCCTGAATTATTTCTCCACACTTAAAGTGATGTTTAGTTCCACGTGTGTAAATCACATATAATGACGGTATTTTAATTATTTAATATAATTTGCAGACAAATGTTTCTTTTATAGCGTGCGGTACTCGAGGTTACGGCTCGTGTTTCTGGGGGACAGTTTCTGTACGGCACCATTTCTCGCCCTCCTATTGGCTACATGTCATTCTGCTTAAATCTGATTGGCTGTAAGCACAGGCGTCACGAATGTGCCAGAGCTCGCGGCTGGAGATTTCTGCATCTGTGAAGCGTCTTTTACCTCAAAAAACATCAAAATCATCAAGAAACTGTCGGATTCCGTCTCTAATATCTGCACAGTTTGCTCATGCGGTATTAAAGGCGTCTGAAAGTGAGTTTTATTCTGTGATGCTTAGTGATGTTCAGCTCTGTTTACCGGAGATAATAAAGCAGTGTTGCGACGTCTTCTCAGCGGGGTTGAATATTAAAGAATGTTCATTATGCTTTTATTACTTGTGACTGTAGTTATCTTTTTTTTGACCGATCGATTTCTAGTGTATAATCGCAATTTTACTTTTAATACAATGGGTAAGCTATGGCAACTGTAATAAATGCATGTTTAATTCGTGGTAACTGTTGTTTACATCTCTAGTTTATATCTAGCAGTATAGTTTGTAACACTGGTCGTTTTGACACACATGATTCAACTGCATCACACACACGCATTATCTCAGAGTTTGTCTTGTTGAGAAATCATCAGACATTAGGATTCTGTGTCACTTCTTTTTACAGATGTCGTATCATGTTGGTCGTGGTGGTCCGAGGGGAAGACCAGCTGCTCCAGGGCAGATGTACCACCCCAGTCCTCCGCGGTATCACTACGATCCTCCAGCCGGCCCTGCTCCCTTATATAACCATCCTGGCGGCGGTGGTTACATGCCGCCGCCTCCTCCTCCTGACCTCATGCCTTTTCACTTTTCTGCACAGTTACAAGGCCCTAACGCCCAGTGCCCCATACGACCTCCAGTGTTCCCAGAGCCCCCGCCTTTTCTTCCTCCGGCTCCTCACGGCTCTGACTGCTCTGCTCAGCTCCCGCCTCAGAGCTCCTACTCCTACATGATGCCCCCGGTTACCTCGCTGCCCCTGACACGGATGCCACCCCCACCGCTGCCCTCTATGTCCTATCCGCCCTCATATCCAATGAGCTACCCTCCCCAACCCCAGGTCCCTCCTCCACCCAATTTCAGTCACGCTTACGCTCCGCCTGGGGGCTCGTTCAAACCCGACCATTCTCCGCAGTACAAGCCAGACAATTGCGCCCGCTCGCCTGAGAGGCTCCGTCACCATGACGGTCACAGGCACAGGGGGCATGGCTATGGAGCATACGGAGGCAGAGAGAGAGAGAGAGAGAGAGACAGAGACCGAGACCGAGGACGCAGTCCTGAGCGCAGACGGTCAGACAGCCCGCCGCGGTACAAAGGAGACTATGACAGGGGCCGTGTTGCACAGAGACATCGCAGCAGGTAACACGCTTCTGACGTTTCCCCTTCTAGTGTCAGTCATACTGCTCAGAAATGTTTACACGACAAATGTGAATTTAGTACCTTGTACTGTCATAAGCAGTTTTAAGACGTTCGTGAATCTTTCCTCTGATTTATTTCTGCATGGTCATTTCAGATTTTTTACAGTCTTCATCTGCGTCATAATTACTGACAAACACATCTACACACCAGATGCTCACTGTTTGCTTTGTTAATATCGTGAATAATTTGTTATAAAATGTTGGCATGTTCTCACAGGAGGAGCTTTAACACTTTCTCTATCCTGCAGAGAGCACCATCGCCATAGAGATGAGCGATGCTCGCCCCCCTCGGACAGACACAGAAAACCCGCTCGCACCCGCTCGAGCAGTCGCGAGAGAAAACGCCGGCGCGTGGACCTGGAGAAAGAGAGGAGAACAGATGCAGGCACAAGCAGCAGAGAGAAATCTGTGAGCAGCAGAAGAGACGCAGATGAGACGTCCAGTGAACGTCATGTGGAGGAAAAAGGAGAGGAGGATTCGCTGAAACCCGCCTGGATCCGCTGCACGCACGCTGAGAGCTACTACTCCAATGACCCAATGGATCAAGTGGTATGACTGACATGAACATATACACTATCACACCATCTGCACCATCACCTGTTTGTGGTGTGTGTGTTCAGAGGGATTCTACGGTTGTGTTTTATGTGATGTGTGTGTTCAGGGTGACTCTACGGTTGTGGGTACGAGTAAGCTGAGAGATCTGTATGAGAGGTTTGAAGAAGAGCTCGGCCGGAGACAGGAGCGCACTAAATCCAGCCGACCTAAATGGCAGCCACCCAAAACCAAACTGGACCAGGATGAAGGTGTGTGTGCACTGTGCACTCCCTGGAATCAAGAGTGTATGAGTCTGATGTGTGTGGGTCTGATGTGTGCACAGATGAGAGCTCCAGTGAATCAGAGTGTGAGTCTGATGAAGGGGGCAGCAGTTGTTCGAGCAGTTCAGACTCAGAGGTGTTTGACGTCATCGCTGAGATCAAGAGGAAGAAAGCTCATCCTGATCGTCTACATGAGGAGTTGTGGTATAATGATCCGGGACAGGTGCGTTTCATCTCTACATGTTTGCCCTGTTCATACAGCCTTTTTTCAGACTCTTATTTTTAAACTTCTCACAAATTTGGATTAAGTAGAAATCTGTGAACAGACAGACAGACAGACAGATATTTGTGTTCAGATTTGGATAGAGCTGCACGATTAATCGTTAAAAGATCCTGATCTCGATTCGAACACCCACACGATCTCATTAATGAAAATCAACGATTCTCGTGTGTCTATTAACTTGCACCTCGGACTAAAATCATAGCGCTTCAATATTTGCTGTTGCTGCAGCAGGAGTTAAAATGAGTATTATAAGGTATGTAACGACGTGACAAACAGTCTTTTCAAAACACACACTATCATTATGTCTGTGTCAAATGATCACACCAGTGACGTCACTGGGATTAAAGCAGAGAGTTACCAACTCACACGCATGAGACGCGTTTACAAGCTCCTACTCTCCTAAATTAATCTCACACCAAATAACAGACCAACATATAAAGTAAATACAGCCTGACAACAAAACTGTTCTTATGAGTGTCAGGATTGTGATACATTGTTCTGATTATGCTTCACATCTTAACTGGACATGTTTGAAACGAAACTAATGATTGTAGTTTGTAGCGCGGACAAATCCGAGTGAGCGCTTATATCCGTCATTATGGTAAAACACTTCATCAGAGCGCCTATTACTCTATTAACGCTAATAGTGAAGCTGCGCTATTAAAGCTCTTCATCAAGTTGCCCATCATTTCATGTTTTCGGGTTATTATATACTGTTTACAGGTGAGAATTCTGCGTTGTTATATTTATCAGTAGACTCTTTCTGTAAAGACCCCTTCAAGCGGTCTGTAGATATCAGGCAAATGTACAAAATAAAAAAGTGTCACCTTATGAATTTGTTTTACTGAGAAATATTTCATATACAAGTTAATTCACTGCATTTATACTTTTTAGGAAGTTAAGCTTTTGCATTTAAAGTAAAAAAATTAAAAACTCTTTAGTTTACTTATAGAATTTGTGGTTAAACATTTCTCACCATAGTTACTGTAGGTTAACCATGAATTATGTAATAATTTTGAAGCAAAGTCGTTTTTCTAGACGAACAGTAAACTCTGGCTGTACAAACGGCATAAGATTTTTAAAGCCCTCTCCTCCGACAAAGCCGATCGAAAGCATATCATTAGCGATCATCTTAAGTAATTAAAGCCGTTATTTGCTCTGCCCGTCAGGAATCTAAATTGGTTGTTCTGACCATAAAACTAGCAACTGATTGCTGACCTGTGGATGGACCTGCTGGGTGCTTCGCTCCAAATGATTGTGCATCGTAGTTGTTGATCCATGATAAACCAGCTTTGCATTGCAAAGTTTGCACTGCACTTTATTCTCATTCATTTTATTAAAGGACCCCCACACAGGACTCATTTTTGACACCGTCTCAATTTATCGTATCTGTTATGCCACGTGGGTCTACAGTGTGCGTAACTTCGTTAACAGTTGTTGTGAGAAAATGTTTTCCTCTATTGTCTCTTGATTGACAGCCTTTAGGTTTAATGTGCGTCGTTATTGGCAGCGCCACCCTTTGGTTACATGAACGCGTTACGCGATCGCACACACTATTCAACATTCTATAATTAAAAAACTAATTGATTATTCGAAATTCGTGTATCGAATGGTAGTTCGATACACGAACTACCATTCGATAGTTCGTCCCTAGTATGTATATGTATGTATGTACGTACAGCGGGGAAAATAAGTATTTGACACATCAGCATTTTTATCAGTAAGGGGATTTCTAAGTGGGCTATTGACACAAAATTTCCACCAGATGTAGCCATCAAATCAAATATTGAATTCATACAAAGAAATCAGAACATTTAAGTATACAAGTTCAGTCATAATAAATAAAGTGAAAGCTTTTGAGAATTACATAAATATTGGAAATTGGAAAAGTTGCTGCTTAAGTTTTTATAATAGCAATTTGCATATACTCCAGAATGTTATGAAGAGTGATCAGATGAATTGCATAGTCCTTCTTTGCCATGAAAATTAACTTAATCCCCAAAAAACCATCCACTGCATTTCATTGCTGTCATTAAAGGACCTGCTGAGATCATTTCAGTAATCATCTTGTTAACTCAGGTGAGAATGTTGACAAGCACAAGGCTGGAGATCCTTATGGCTGATTGGGTTAGAATGGCAGACTTGACATGTTAAAAGGAGGGTGATGCTTGAAATCATTGTTCTTCCATCGTTAACCATGGTGACCTGCAAAGAAACGCGTGCAGCCATCATTGCGTTGCATAAAAATGGCCTCACAGGCAAGGATATTGTGGCTACTAAGATTGCACCTAAATCAACAATTTATAGGTTCATCAAGAACTTCAAGGAAAGAGGTTCAATTCTTGTAAAGAAGGCTTCAGGGCGTCCAAAAAAGTCCAGCAAGTGCCAGGATCGTCTCCTAAAGAGGATTCAGCTGCGGGATCGGAGTGCCACCAGTGCAGAGCTTGCTCAGGAATGGCAGCAGGCAGGTGTGAGCGCATCTGCACACACAGTGAGGCGAAGACTTTTGGAAGATGGCCTGGTGTCAAGAAGGGCAGCAAAGAAGCCACTTCTCTCCAAAAAAACCATCAGGGACAGATTGATCTTCTGCAGAAAGTATAGTGAATGGACTGCAGAGCACTGGGGCAAAGTCATATTCTCCGATGAAGCCCCTTTCCGATTGTTTGGGGCATCTGGAAAAAGGCTTGTCCGGAGAAGATAAGGTGAGCGCTACCATCAGTCGTGTGTCATGCCAACAGTAAAGCATCCTAACACCATTCATGTGTGGGGTTGCTTCTCATCCAAGGGAGTGGGCTCACTCACAATTCTGCCCAAAAACACAGCCATGAATAAAGAATGGTACCAAAACACCCTCCAACAGCAACTTCTTCCAACAATCCAACAACAGTTTAGTGAAGAACAATGCATTTTCCAGCACGATGGAGCACCGTGCCATAAGGCAAAAGTGATAACTAAGTGGCTCGGGGACCAGAATGTTGAAATTTTGGGTCCATGGCCTGGAAACTCCCCAGATCTTAATCCAATTGAGAACTTGTGGTCAATCCTCAAGAGGCGGGTGGACAAACAAAAACCCACTAATTCTGACAAACTCCAAGAAGTTATTATGAAAGAAAGTTGCTATCAGTCAGGATTTGGTCCAGAAGTTGATTGAGAGCATGCCCAGTCGAATTGCAGAGGTCCTGAAAAAGAAGGGCCAACACTGCAAATACTGACTCTTTGCATAAATGTCCTGTAATTGTCGATAAAAGCCTTTGAAACGTATGAAGTGCTTGTAATTATATTTCAGTACATCACAGAAACAACTGAAACAAAGATCTAAAAGCAGTTTAGCAGCAAACTTTTTGAAAACGAATATTTATGTAATTCTCAAAACTTTTGGCCACGACTGTATATATATGAAGAGCTTGGTTCCAAAATGAGATAACGGTGTTTAATAAAAAAATACATGTTTTTTTATTGTGCATTCAAATTAACATCAATCAAACTACAGTTGATTTGTTTAGATTTAAGCCATAATAACTAAAAAATACAGCTAAATAACAAAATAAACACAATAATAACATGATAACATAATAAAAAATAATAAAAAGTTTTGAAAAGATTTATAAACAAGGTTATCTCATTTTGGAACCAAACTCTTCATATATTTTGGAAATATTATGATATATTTATTTTTACCATTAATTGAAGTTATATTTAAATGGTTGTTTTTTATATTTTACATATTTCTAAAATATATATACATGCGTTTATAAATGAATATGCAAGGACATATATTATGTAAACAAAAACTTCAGTTCTGGACGGCATTAATCGCAATGAATTGTTTGACCGCCCTAGTTGAGATATTTACTGCAAAATCATTACAACACTTGCTTAAGAACTTGCTTCATGGCATAGAGTGAAGATAAATTGTAATCTTTTTCTCCTTCTTGTGTGTTTCACACTCAGATGAATGATGGTCCCTTGTGTAAGTGCAGTGCTAAAGCCAGACGTACTGGAATCCGTCACAGTATTTATCCTGGTGAAGAGGTAAAGTTTGATTCGTTCCCTTCATCTGCCTCAGGAATGATTTCAGATGCTCTCTCAGAAACAGATCACTGCTTAATTTGAGTTTTGAATGTTTTCTCCTAGCCGGTGAAAACGTGTCGACCGATGAACAACAATGCTGGCAAACTGTTTCACTACAGAATCACTGTGTCCCCGCCCACCAACTTCCTGGTACATGTCTTTTCTGAGTGCATCAAACACATTCATCAGTTTGTGTGGATGTGTTGTGTTATGGTGAATGTGGTCATGTGTGTTTCAGACGGACAGACCAACAGTGATTGAATATGATGATCACGAGTATCTGTTTGAGGGGTTCTCGCTCTTCTCTCACACACCTCTCACTAATGTAAGTTTCCGTTCACATGTTCTCAAAGCCATCATGAAACCACCCATCATTGATCTGCCTGATGATGATTTCATTGTTATTCCTGAGCTTGGATGACCAAATAAAGACTTGCAAACCGGCAACAGAAAATCACAAATAAAACCATTTGACTGGGTCAGAATCAGACAGATTTGTGTTTATTTACTAAAAGCAGTGGACAGAAATGAATGAGTTAGTGAGTGACACACAGATGTCTCAGCAGATCAGGCATTCGTCTGATCCTTTAAAAAAACATAAATTGATCAGAAGTGTTTAAGTGAATGTCTGCATGTGAGCGTGATTTAAATCTGATCTGATCTGAAGTGTAGTTAGTATTCAGTTTGATCACTGTAGTCTACATTGATATAAAGGAAATCTTTTTAAATGAGCGCACGTGATTTTTGAAATACACCTTCAGACGGGAATAAGGTTGAAATGGCATTAATGTTGGTGTGTTGATGACGTGTCTGTGTTCTCACTCAGATTCCTCTGTGTCAAGTTATTCGTTTCAACATTGACTACACCATTCACTTCATCGAGGAGATGTCACCTGAGGTCTGATGTCATTCTCTTTCTTACAGTACTGGATCATTATAATCTCACCATGATCTCATGTTTCTCACACACTGCGTTATAACATGATTATAAAATAAATCACTCAACAAACAATATCTGCCGCATATTTCTGACAGCACATTCACAATGTGTTCTGTTTGTGTAGAACTACTGTGTCAAGGGTCTGGAGCTTTTCTCCTCCTATCTCTTCAGAGACATTCTAGAGCTCTACGACTGGAACCTAACAGGTAACACACACACACATGTATGTCTTATTATCTCTGTGGGGACAGTCCATTGGTGTAATACATTGTATTCTGTACAAACTGTATATTTTATCCCCTAACACAACCCCTAAAAGATCCAAGAAAACTTTAAGCATTTTTAGATTTTCAAAAAGGATTGTTCTGTACAATTTATAATCTTTTTTTGCCAATGAAGACCTCAATTTTGGTCCCCACAGTGACACGAGTCCCCATGAGTTGGTGTGCATTCAGGTTTAGGTCCCTACTAACATATAAACATTATGTGTCGTCTTACAGGTCCTGAAGATGAAGCTCCTCAAGGTTGTCAGAGATTTCATTTCATGCCGCGCTTTGTTCGCTTCCTCCCAGGTAACATCACTCTTAGTAAGTTGAATGGAGACTTTGTGTAGAGAAGGATGGTGATGTGAGTGTTTGTGTGTCAGATGGAGGTAAGGAGGTGCTGTCCATGCATCAGGTGTTGTTGTACATGCTGCACAGCAGTAAGCCGCTGGTCCCCGCTGAAGAGATCGCAAACATGTTACAGTGGGAGGAGCTGGAGTGGCAGAAGTACGCTGAAGAGTGCAAGGGCATGATCGTCACCAACCCTGGCATGGTGAAAAACTCATACAAACATCACCTTAATATGCTGTCTGTGTGTTGATGAGTCAGCGGGTCTGAAGGCTTGTGTCTGTTCTCATAGAAACCAAGTTCAGTGAGGATCGATCAGTTAGATCGGGAGCAGTTCAATTCCAGCGTCATCACTTTCCCCATCATCGTTCATTTCGGCATCCGGCCGGCTCAGCTCAGTTACGCTGGAGACCCGCAGTAAGTGTGACATCAGCACACCCCTTCAAATCCCCTCCACCTATCACAGACACTCATTTATACAACCGTGAAGGTTGCTGTCACGGTTATTAAATAATAGTCTCATCGCTATTGTTTGACCTCATGGTGATGGTTTCAGATCATCGCAATTATTGCACATCTCTATAGAATACACAAGGGAGAGCTATTGCGCCACCATATTGCATGTATATATTGTCACTAAAGCATGATAATACTGGTCAAATGTACCACCCACTTTAAAACAAACTTTAAAGCATATACCATCAAAATAACCTGCAATACATTTGAATGTTATTTAAATCAATCTCATTGTGAAAACCAATCTACTAAATTTCAATAACAGAATTTTTCATAAATGTTTTATCGTAGTCTTGCATGTGCAATAAAAACACAGATTAAAAGCATTTCCGTGACTGATAGCATCATAATGGTGGCTTCACTTCACTCCTGATCAATTTATGTGCGGTCGTATTATTGACACATAAAAGCCTTCACCTTGAATATACGATGACGTCATTTTTGCAATGTATTTCCAAGGAAAAAACATTATCTTATATTCAGAACAATATTGTCATTTCAAAGCCAAAATAAAAATGTGTGAGAATTAAATGTCAAAGCCATAAAACAGTCAATTAATTGTCTAAATCGCAATGATTTATTAGACTATTAATCGTCAGCCAAATGTCATGATGGTGACAGCCCTCGCACAGGTGTTCTGCTCAAATGAAAGAATCAACATGTGTGTACTGTAGGTGGAAGGGAACAATGTCGCTCAAGAATGTGTGGATGTGTATATGGAACTCTTACCAACAGATTGTAGTGCTGGTCTATTAATAATATGAGGAAATGTTGTGGATTTCTGAAGCTCAGCTGTATGATCTTGGGTTGCAGATATCAAAAGTTGTGGAAGAGTTATGTGAAGCTGCGTCACCTGCTGGCCAACAGCCCGAAGGTCAAACAGATTGATAAACAGAAGTTAACACAAAGAGAGGTACGTGTTCAGAAAGCTTTGATAACCTCAGTAACTTTACGTGAACAACCAGCACACGTTCTAAGACACTTGATCAAGTTAAACCAGATCAGCCCTGTTGAGTCGGGGCAGGACTAAGGAGACGCCGTCAAGTGCTGTGAAGTCACTTTTGTATCCAGACGCTGAATCTATTGGGTATTAAATACTGATTCTGGAGCAAGTGTCACTGGTTCAAACACACCCTTGTGTTAATGTTAAAGGATATCTCTTTGATCACAGATCTGAGCGCTTCTGATGTCTGAGGAATCAAAGTGTAAGAGATGATATTTGGCTTCAATCGCACAAATGAATAATCATAGCCACGCATCCAGAGTGGACAGGGTTTATGTCCTCATCATTGTGGAATATGAACATTACAATCTAGGATTTTATTGAGAAAATATGTGTTTGAATGGGATGAGTTTGACTTTGAATATTGAAGATAGAGCAGCCAATAAGAGCTCAGAATACATGTGAACTACTGTAATGTGGTTTAAAGAGTGAAACCTCAAGAAGCTTCCCAATAAAAAGAGAAGAATTCTGTACACAAAATGAGCACACACCGAAGATGGTTAAATATATCAAGTTTTATGTTTTTGTTTAGATTATTTCCTCAGTTTTCGTTGTGGTATTCCACAGTTTTGATGAACTTACAATTTTTTCTAGAGTGTGTGTTGTAACTCATGACCAGTTGGACGTGTATAAACAAGTCTTGAGTTAAATAACAAACACTTCACTAAAACATCTCATTTGTTTTTACAGTTGTTCATATTATATTGAGTATTAGCTGATGTCTCTGTTGAATGTGTGCTGATAGATAATTGATAATGGTGTGTGGTTACAGGAAGCTCTGCAGAAGATCCGTCAGAAGAACACAATGAGACGAGAGGTGACGGTGGAGCTCAGCAGTCAGAGCTTCTGGAGAACTGGTGTCCGCTCTGATATCTGCCAGGTCAGCACACACACATGTTGGGTTTTACATTCCATTTAGTCATTTAGCAGACGCTTTTATCCAAAGCCACTTACAAAGAGTTTAAGGAGCGATATGTCATACAGGAGCAATAATACAATAGTTGCCAATACAAAGTTACTGGTTTCAACAAAAGCTAGACACTATCTGTTGAGAGAAAGAGAGAGAGGGCTCTTTTTTATTTTATTTTTCATTTGTCTGTCAAGTATTCACAGAAGAGATGGTTTAAAGTAGTTTTTTGAATGTTGTGGGAGATGTGGTTGACCGGACCGAGTTAGGAAGAATGTTCCACCAGGAAGGAGTTGTGAAGGAGAATGAGTGTGAAGGAGATTTACTGCCCTTATTCCACAGCCACAATGGCTTTTAAACTGTACAAACTGTATATCATTTTCTCTACCCCTAAACCTAACAATCACACAACACTTTCTGCTCTTTTAGATTTTCAAAAAAGTTAATTCTGTATGATTTATAAGCTTGTTTCCTCATGGGGACCAAAAAGTGTCTTCACAAGGACAAGGGTTTTGGATATTGCCATCTTTGTGGGGACATTTTGTTCATGTACCATAGGGTTTACCTGGTACACACACACACACACACACACACACACTCATAGAGACACACATATCTGTATCTGGTTAAACTGGAAGGTGGGAATAGAGCGCCATATGGAGGGTTGTGTTCTCCCAGTGGACTATCTTGTTAATGTCTGAAATCTTTTATTTGATTGAAAGTGAGTGAGTTCTATCAGACTGATGTTGAGATGATAACAGGGCCATGAAGTTTAAGACCCTCATGTATTCCTCTAAACCAGTGGTTCTCAACTCCAGTCCTCAGGACCCCCTGACAGATTATTTTAGATGTGTCCCTATTGAACACATGAACGAGTTAATGAGATAAAGAAGTGATGATTGATCAATAATGATGAACACCTGCTGGTAACAAAAACATCATCAGTAAGAACAAAAAAACATAATAATGTTTCCTTTAGTTGGGCTCTTACCCTTGATTTATTTATTTCTGAACACCCAGACAAAAGACAAAATTGTTGGAATGAAACTTTCTTAAACTGTATAAGTCTGTACAGGCTCTTATAAATATGCTTCAGAAACAAACTATTTCAGCTAGCAAAAAATGTAACATAATTAATCAAGGATAAGAGCCACACTAAAGGAAACTATTATGGTTTTTATTCTTATAGTTGTTTTCATTAGTGATTGTGTTTGTTAACTTCACCTGTTCATCATTAATGACACAATCATCACTTCATTAACTCGTTCATGTGTTCAATAGGGAGACATCCAAAGTATTCTGTCAGGGGGGGCCTGAGGACTGGAGTTGAGAACCACTGCTCTAAACCATTTAAAGGAACACTTAACCAAATACTGAGGCTTCTTTGATCACTGACTCCTCTCATGACTTTCTTCATCGATACTTTAAAGAATGTGGTATGAACATAAAACCACTGTGAAATTTCTCTAGAGGTTTACGAGGAGAGAGAAATGGTTTCAGGAGAGCTGTAGATGTCATGTTTGTGTTGTTAACAGCACGCTATGATGCTGCCGGTTCTCACTCATCACATCCGCTATCATCGGTGTCTGATGCATCTGGACGATCTGATCGGTTACAGGTTTACAGAGCGCTGTCTGCTGCAGGTGAGTCTCGTCAAGCACCAACACTGTGTGTCCAGCTGCCCAAAGTCTCACTTGAGTCTCTCCCGCTTCTCTTTGGGCTCAGTTGGCAATGACTCACCCCAGTCATCATCTGAACTTTGGGATGAATCCCGATCACGCTCGTAACTCTCTGTCCAACTGCGGCATACGGCAGCCCAAGTACGGAGACCGGAAAGTGCATCACATGTACATGAGGAAGAAGGGTTAGAAACATCATCATCATCATCATATCAGAGCGTTTCCAGACACTTCAACATAAACATCATCTGTCTTCTTCTTCTTCTTTAGGAATTAACACCTTAATTAACATCATGTCACGTCTGGGCCAGGACGACCCATCGCCCTCCAGGTTTGTGTTCTCTCACACGTGACACCACAACACTTTTCACAGCATCTGACAGATTGACACCTCGTCTCTTTCACAGGATCAATCATAATGAGCGGCTGGAGTTTCTGGGTGATGCAGTCGTTGAGTTTCTCACCAGGTCTTATAAAAACATTTCCACAAGTATATGAATGAAGTGAGCAGGCCGCTTATCTGATTCTCTTTCCCAGCGTGCATCTCTTCTATCTCTTTCCCAACCTGGAGGAGGGCGGACTCGCCACATACCGCACAGCGATCGTTCAGAATCAGCATCTCGCTATGCTTGCTAAGGTGAATGTTTGGATGCTAATCATATCGATGTTCATGTGTCATCGCTGTAGAGATCCATGATGTTTTCTTTCTCCTGGAACAGAAGGACATGTGTGACTTAGAGGTCGACCGATATGCGTTTTTCAGGCCGATACCGATTATTTCCATGTGAATTAGACCGATAGCCGATATTTTAAACCGATATATATATATATGGTGTAAAAACGTAAATTTATATAGAAATTAAGAACACATGCTCTGAAACATTTGAAAGATATTTAATTCTGACTGAGAAATCTTAATCATAACACTTATATTAATACTAACAAAAGAAAGAAGGGAGCACCCAGCAGAATTCTGTGAACATTTTGTAAACCACAAGCGACACAGTAAAAAACAACAAGGAACAAATGAAAAAATGAATTGAATGGAATAAATTATATTTATGGAAAAAAATGTTCTGATGACTTAAAAATTGCATACAATACTAGAACTATTCAATTAATCATTTTGCTCATCATTGGATTAACTAGCACAATTTGAATTTATATAATAAGTGTAAATAATTTAATTGCCTTCATAGCTTTATTGTGTATGTTGTTGAAAAGACCGCAAATGTTTTCATGAAGCTATAACATTAAAAGCATATTTTAGACACACTTAGTTAGTACATAAGCCTATTCCTTGAGTGTATTGTCGGCAACACGGGCATTTAATCACACCCATGTGTGTCTCTGAACATTTATGTGTATAAATAAGTTGCGAAAAATAACTCGATCTAACATTTGTCGCGAGCAGCGTGAGATTGCGGAGTGTGTGTGTGAGTGTGTGTGTGAGTGTGTGTGTGAGTGTGTGTGTGTGAGTGTGTGTGTGTGTGTGCGCGTGCATGAGAGCGCTCTGACTGAAGACCGACGGTTCAAGGTCTTTATGCTTTAAAATGGCTTGTGTTTTTGAAATGGCGTAATTTAAAGTGACGTGCAAAACTCCAGCTCGATCAATTACAAGAAACTTGTGTGCAGTGTGCTGCTCGCTTGCAGAGCAAAATCATTGTTATACTGTGGATGTGAATTATATCTACATGATAATATTGCGTAAATCCTGCGGAACCTGCAGGAAACCCGCAAAGCTGCTCCGAAATTCAGTCACTAATTAAATTGAAGTGTTTTGCATCTTCAGTGTAGTGGATTGAGATTTATTTCCACGTCTGATGCTGCCTTACCTCAGAGAGCATGAACCCGAAGCAGCTCCTGTTAGTAAGTGCTTTCGGTGTGAGAGTGAAAATCACTTTCTGTTCCTACCGCGTTGATTGGCCGGACTTGTGACTTAGTCCCAACAAATCAGAGGGGCAGTGGGCGGGCATTACTCTAGGCAACAAACTAGAGTGACGTGTTGCTCTCACTAAATCCTTGGCTGCATCAGAGCCAAATAGCGCATTTCAAAATTAAATGACTTTATCGGCAAATCGGCTTCGAAAATGATCGATATCGATTATCGGCTAAATCTTTGATATCGACGCCGATAATCGGCCAGTTCGATAATCGGTCGACCACTAGTGTGACTATTCTGCTTTAAATAATGATCACAATACTAACAATCAAACCATACAGCAGACGGCTCATATGAGTCTGGACTGAAGCAGACCTTGAGTGTAGGACTGATGATGGGTTATGCTTTCAGAAACTGGAGCTGGACCGGTTCATGTTATACGCTCACGGGCCGGATCTGTGTCGAGAATCAGACCTCAGACATGCCATGGCCAACTGTTTTGAAGCTCTGATCGGTCAGTACACATGATTTATTATTCATCTGAACTTCAGTTTGCTTGAGAACCCAACCTGCACGAATACACAACCTCTCAGAAGACTGCACGTCACTCATCATTCATCTGTCAGCAGTGTTCATTCTCAACCCTGAATCAGCTCTACTGTAGTGCACTGTGTTTGTGTGTTTGTGTGTTTGTGTGTTTGTGTGTGTGTTTGTGTGTTTGTGTGTTTGTGTGTGTGTGTGTGTGTGTGTGTGTTTCTTCATACAGACTACAATTTGTGTCTTTCATGCTTCAGGTGCTGTTTATCTAGAAGGAGGTTTAAAAGAAGCCAAGCTGCTGTTTGGCCGACTGTTGTTCAACACTGAGGTGAGCTCTTGCTCTCTGTCTCTCGCCTTTTGCTCGCTCTCTCTCTGTCTTGCTCTGTCTCTCTCTCGCTCGCTCTCTCTGTCTCTCGCTCTCGCTGTTTTAGGTCATGGGTTGGATCCCAAGGATTGCATATAGTCAGAAACAAATGTATATTGCAATGCAATGTAAGTCACTTTGGAAAAAGCGTCTGCCAAATGCATAAATGTAAATGTAGTCTATTACTGTAATGAGTCTAATTTAAACTGTGTTATGCAAATACAAAAGGAAATCAGGAGGTTGTGATGATGCATGAGGTCACAGGGAGGTCATGTGCTCATACTTCATTGCTTTTCTTTGCAGGACCTGAGGGAGGTTTGGCTCAACTTCCCACCTCATCCTTTACAGGTCTGAGCACATTATTTTCTCAGTAGTAATTCACATCCTATACATTACATCATGTCTAGATGCAGGACACAATAGAAGAACACAAACAACTGCCATATCAACACATGAGCTTCATGTACCGCAGGTCTCCGACTGTCCTGGGCTGGGGGATATATATTGTGATTCATGCTGATAAAACATGTCTAAATCTTCTGCACAGAACTGCTCCATCTAAAGTCGCTACGAGATTGAATCGTTTGTAACGTGCATTTGAAAAAGCAACACTCGTCAAACATCATCACTATAAATATACTTTATTATCATGAAAATACCTGAAAAGATTTGAAGAACAGCGATAGAATATCACCACTGGCATTTCCTGAAACTAATCGTTCTTCTTCTCTATTCGGACAGTTGAAAAGCATTTCACTGCATGTCCTACTATGTATGGTTTTGTATGTTTCCCATAATATGCGTTTGTGCTCAAGAGCGCCCCCTGGCTTTCAGATGTGCCATCATTTAAGTGTAATTGATTAAGAAACTGAGAGCAGAAGAATCTCAGGACATATAGGCCAGCCCAGGTCAGGAGCATGTGTGTGAAACAGGACGTGTGTTGTATGTTTAGGTTCAGGAGCCCTTGACAGACAGACAGCTGATCGAGTCGTCTCCAGTCTTACAGAAACTCACCGGTTTTGAGGAGGCTATAGGAGTTTTGTTCACTCACGTGCGTCTCCTCGCTCGAGCGTTTACTCTGAGAACTGTGGGCTTCAATCATCTCACACTGTAAGTGCACTTCATCACTCACATCAGCAGAGCCATCCGGTGATTCCACATGAGTGTTCTTAATTCTGTGGTGTGTTCACATTAAAGTCATGTATGTGTGTGTGTGTGTTTGCAGGGGGCACAACCAGCGGATGGAGTTTTTGGGTGATTCTATCATGCAGCTGGTGGCGACGGAGTATCTGTTCATCCACTTTCCAGATCACCATGAAGGACATCTCACTGTGAGTTTATCCTCACTCATCATTAACACCTGATAGAAGAGCAGTAACTGGCTCACCATCAACATGTAGTTTCACACGGATCTCATATCATCCAGATGATGATGATGTGTGTGTATATGTTCAGCTTCTGCGCAGCTCCTTGGTGAATAATCGCACACAGGCGAAGGTTGCAGAAGAGTTGGGCATGCAGGAACACGCCATCACCAATGACAAAACCAAACGCCCTGTTGCCCTGAGGACTAAGACTCTGGCCGATCTACTCGAGTGTAAGTCTGTGTCTGTGTCTGTCTGTGTGTGTGTCTGTGTGTCTGTCTGTCTGTCTGTCTGTCTGTCTGTCTGTGGTGTGTGTGTTCATGTTAGCTGGTGACAGGACACAGCAGAGACGTTTCTGACTGTTTAAAGATGGATTGAAGTGAAGCTCCACTGTAAATGAAAATTCTGTCATAAACCCAGTCAGCCTGAAGTCATGCGAGATGTCTAGGACCTCCGTTCATCTTCAGAACACTATGAAGATAGTTTTGATGAGGTCTGGAAGTGTTTTGACTTCCCCCATAGACAGTAATGTAAAACATTCTGCTCTTTAAATATTGAATTGAAGAATTTTATTACCTCATTTGTAACGACTGCAGACTGCAAACGAATCAAACACACACTTTGGTTTAATGAATCACCGGTAATATAATCTCACTTATGTTATTAAAGGAGCTGTATGTAATCATTTGACTGTATTAAATCAAAACCGTACCTTAATATTAGGATTGATTCCCTTCACCTTTTAGCCTGTACCAACACGGTACCTGGGATTCGGTGCCAGTACCTTTTTTCGATACGTTATAATAAACAAACATTTATTTCAGTGAAAAAAAGTCCAAACCTCCCAAATTGAAATATTTTGTTGAAATTTTACACAAAAGAATTAAAGACTAGAGAAATAACTACAGCATTAACAGACCTTAAGAAAATTTAGAATAACAAAACTTGAAAAGTAATATATTTTTAACAGCATCATTACTGAAAATAACAGATTGATTTTTAAAATACATTTTAACAGAGATACTTAAAGAATTATGATATTTAATGTTGATCATACAATAATACATAATGTAAATGTGCATCAGTCTCCTGCAGCTGCTTCAAACTGCACTTTAAGGCAAAACTCACGACTGCTCTAATCTGTCACTAATAACTTAGTATTTGGACTTCGTGAGATGATTTTATTCATTGGAGGACAGAAGACACTACGACGGCGTTTTAGTGCCACGTTAAAAATAAAAAAAACAAGATTTCGAGAATAAAGTGGAAATGTTACGAGAACAAAGTGGAAATGTTACGAGAACAAAGTGGAAATGTTACGAGAAAAAAGTGGAAATGTTACGAGAATAAAGTGGAAATGTTACGAGAATAAAGTGGAAATGTTACGAGAATAAAGTGGAAATGTTACGAGAACAAAGTGCAAATGTTACGAGAACAAAGTGGAAATGTTACGAGAACAAAGTGGAAATGTTACGAGAACAAAGTGGAAATGTTACGAGAAAAAAGTGGGAATGTTACGAGAATAAAGTGGGAATGTTACGAGAATAAAGTGGAAATGTTACGAGAATAAAGTGGAAATGTTACGAGAAAAAAGTGCAAATGTTACGAGAAAAAAGTGCAAATGTTACGAGAAAAAAGTGCAAATGTTACGAGAACAAAGTGGAAATGTTACGAGAACAAAGTGCAAATGTTACGAGAACAAAGTGCAAATGTTACGAGAACAAAGTGCAAATGTTACGAGAACAAAGTGCAAATGTTACGAGAACAAAGTGCAAATGTTACGAGAACAAAGTGGAAATGTTACGAGAACAAAGTGGAAATGTTACGAGAACAAAGTGGAAATGTTACGAGAACAAAGTGCAAATGTTACGAGAACAAAGTGCAAATGTTACGAGAACAAAGTGCAAATGTTACGAGAACAAAGTGCAAATGTTACGAGAACAAAGTGCAAATGTTACGAGAACAAAGTGCAAATGTTACGAGAACAAAGTGCAAATGTTACGAGAACAAAGTGCAAATGTTACGAGAACAAAGTGCAAATGTTACGAGAACAAAGTGCAAATGTTACGAGAACAAAGTGCAAATGTTACGAGAACAAAGTGGAAATTTATCGAGAACAAAGTGGAAATGTTACGAGAAAAAAGCGCAAATGTTACGAGAAAAAAGCGCAAATGTTACGAGAAAAAAGCGCAAATGTTACGAGAAAAAAGCGCAAATGTTACGAGAAAAAAGCGCAAATGTTACGAGAAAAAAGCGCAAATGTTACGAGAAAAAAGCGCAAATGTTACGAGAAAAAAGCGCAAATGTTACGAGAATAAAGTGGAAATGTTACTAGAATAAAGTGGAAATGTTACTAGAATAAAGTTGTGATATTTTGAGAAAAATTTTCAGAATTGCTAGAAATAATGGCTGTGGAGGATTTGGTTAAATCCTACTTTAGATCAGGATTTAGCAATAAGGAAATTGTTTGTCTTTTGGCGTATCATCACAGAGTTATAATAGTAAAAGGACACTGCAGCGGTTATGTAGGAAACTGAATTTATTGAATTTTATCTATGAACTAAGAACTAACTCACTGGTTCAAGATGACGTGCTTAAACATAACTTAAACTCTTAAACTACAACTTTCACGTAAAGAAAATACATATTACGACGAGTTTATTTTCGTTACATTTTGACTTTTCTTGTAACATTTAGACTTTATTCTCAAAATCTTGTTTTTTTCTTATTTTTAATGTGGCACTAAAACGCCGTCGTAAAACACAAAGCGTCTTTACAAACTTAAATGTTCAGCACAGTGTTCTGTGTGCGCGTGCCCGCTGCGTCTGAGCACGCATTTCCGAAATTTGGCACCGATTGATTTAATGTGAATCGATACTCTGTAGTTCCGACATAAGTCAGTCGGTGCCGAGTCCGGGTTCTGTGCCGGAATATTATTTAACAATTTACGAGGATTAATAAACAAACTTATTAGGGTTATTTAAACGTGGCAGTAAATGTGACCTCTGAAGGACACAACCTCTGAAACGAGCTGCTGACAACAAAACCACTGCAAAGCTATAAATGATCAGATCATTTTACAGTGTGAGAGTTGATGTCCATTACAGTCCTGTGAGTGTCCCGTCTGAAGAGGGGTGGGACGAACACTCACCAATAAATTAAACTGGAGCGGGTTAAGGTGACCACCAGCACCCGGATGATCGTGTGTTATTATTCGTGTTACTGGCCTTTCAGATTTCTGTGTAAGAAGCGATTTTAATTTACGGCCATCACATGATCTTCATGTTTGTGTTGTGTAATATAATCCCATTCTTCTCACTTTTAGTTCTTGCTCTGTTTATTTTTCCCAGCATTCATTGCAGCTCTGTACATAGATAAAGACCTGGAGTACGTACACGCGTTTATGAACGTCTGCTTCTTCCCACGACTCAAGGTGAAGCTCCACATGACACAGATTGAGCGACGTCGTTACAGTACGACTGCATGAGAACAAGACTACTGCTCAGTCTCTCATCACAACATCTCCTGTCCCTGACAAACAAAGACATTCACAACATCTGTCCTGGTTTATAATGCTGCTGTCGTCAGACTGATTCTGCTTTCATCATTTATGAACACAACCCTTATATGAGTATAAGAATCAGACCCATCCGATCACACTGTACTGTGTGTTTCATCATCAGACAAACCACACACACATTATTCACAGATAACCTCAACAATCTGATCAGAATATGAGGAGTCCTGATGAATCTGGTCTGGTTTGAGTTAGGTGTGAAGTATCTTATTCACCTGCCATGAGCATCAATCCCACAATTCCATGCGTGTATCGGTGATGTTCACTGTTGTTTTGTTGTGTAATGGTAAATGTGTTGTTTTCAGGAGTTCATTTTGAATCAGGACTGGAATGACCCTAAATCTCAGCTTCAGCAGTGTTGTCTGACTCTGAGAACGGAAGGAAAAGAACCTGACATTCCTCTCTACAAGTAAGAGTACATTCACTCATGTGTGCGTGTGTGTGTTTCCTCTTCACATTTAATACCGCTCTTCATCTCGCTGTTTAGAACGCTTCAGACCGTCGGACCGTCTCACGCCCGCACATACACTGTGGCCGTCTACTTTAAGGGCGAGCGGATTGGCTGTGGAAAAGGACCGAGGTACTAATACATCATATTTATATTTGTTTTCCACGATGTGAAATATCTGAAGGGCTGGCATAGCTCCCGCTCTTGAATCTCTGTTTGTCCTGCGTGTGTTAACACTCTCATTCATCTGAACGTACCCAGAACGCTCTTACCCATCTTTACCTGATATTTACTGACCACTGGCATCAGCCACCTCTACACCTGTCTATGGTCTAAAGAGAATATGTTAGATGATGTTCATCATTACTCGCTGCATTGGGTGTTTGACCATCACTCTTTTCATGTGAAGTGAAGAGTGTTCCTGCAGTGGCTCATGTGTGTGATGACAGATCCTGACGAGATCTTTGTGTTTGATCTGAACAGTATTCAGCAGGCTGAGATGGGTGCAGCTATGGATGCGCTGGAGAAATGTGAGTATTCCTCTCTCCTCATGTCATCGTCTTGTCTTTTGTAGCACCTTGTGAGGAATAAACATTACATTCATCATTCCTGCAGGAGACGCTGGATCATTTGATTTGAAAAGTTGAATGCCCCAATTCTCAGTTATTTAGAACGCTCAGACCATTTAAAACCCTTCATTAGTGAATAACACTGCAGTGCATCAGTATGATCTCCATCAACTACACATACATTCACCCTGCTCTCATCATGTACCAGAACACACAGACTCATGGAAAATGACTTTAAAGGGGTCATATGACACTGCTTAAACAAATATTATGGTTTATTTAAAGCGGCCGTGCCATGGTGTTTCATGCATTGTGACTTAACAATGTAAAACATACTGTCATCTCATGCTTAACACGGTCAACTTCTCAAAAAAACGAGTTGAGAGAGAGAGCGAGAGAGCGAGGTTCCGGTGTTTGTTTGTTCACTGCATTTGGGTGATGAATGTTATATAAACGGTGGATATAACGCTAGATTTGGAGATGGTTTGAAACTGATATATGAGCCGTCCCGGGGCCGGACATGAACCGCATGCAGTGAGTCAAACTGATGTCTGTGTTTTGTTGACAATGGATGCGCACAAGCTTTAGTTCAGCCTACCCCTCCCCCCCGCACGCGCCATATGTTTTCGGAAACAATCGTAAAGCTGTATCTATATTTTATAATTGTGATCAAACTAAATACTCTTCAAAGATACGAAGTAAGCAATACTACTCTATAGGTAGTCAAGATTAATATGAGATTGGAAGAAACCCTGTGTTACGGCCGCTTTTAGATTTAATGTAATGTGTAAACATGATTTAGGGTTAAAAACGCTGTATTTTCCGCACACTGTGCGTATTTGTATCTCCTCTTTTGCTCCGCCTCTCTGAAACACACAGATTTAGAACAAAGCTCATGTCTCTGAAAAGCGAGGTGTGCTCTGATTGGCCAGTTCACCAGTGTGTAGTGATTGGTGGAATACTGCAAGCCTGTGAGTGAAATATAACGCCTCTGACCATATTTGGAACATCAGGTTCGTCTTCAATTGTACTGACAGGTACGCCACCTTACTTGAGTATACATTTGGGTGGTCTTAGTCAAATCAGGCCACCAACTGACGTAGATTTGTGGGGGTGTGGTTACACGAGGTGTTTCAGGCAGGTCTGGGTGAGCATTCACTTTTAGATAGAATGACTCTTTTGTTCACACACTTTCATTTCTGCAGTTTTACACGTCTAATACATGCATGAGCAACTTATAACAGACCAAAGACACAGAACAACACGTGTTCACGCCATATGACCCCTTTAAAATCTCAATTATACAGTGCGTCTTATATTCTGTAACTGTAGTGACACAAGAGCTTCAGAGAAACCTTTCAGAAAGTATTACACATCACTTGACAGGAAATGATGAAAAAATCACGTACATTAATCTGTTGTGTCTTCAGGCTGCACAATAATACTCATTGAGCATCACTGAAACACAATCTCACTATGACACGGTGTACTTCATACACACACACACACACACACACACACGACAGCTATGATGTCATCAGTCAGCGTGGAGTCTGTCTGTGTCTGTGTCTGTCTGTCTGTCTGTGTGTGTCTGTTTGTGTGTGTGTGTGTGTCTGTCTGTCTTGATGCTGATGTGTGTCTGGTCTTGTGCAGATAATTTTCCTCAGATGGCTCATCAGAAGCGTTTCATCGAGCGTAAGTACCGTCAGGAGCTGAAGGAGATGAGACGAGAACGAGAGCGTCAGGAGAGAGAGAGTGATGAAGGCTAGTCTCACAACACCAGCTTCTGCAATACAACTGAACTGAAAATATTTGTGTGTGTGTGTGTGTGTGTCTTATTCATACTGTTTTGTTTTTATATAGAAATAAAAACTGAAATACTTCAAATAAACAGGAGCTGGTTGTGTTGAGTTGTGATTTACAAGTGCAATGGCACATTATAAACATTTCTGTATGTTGACCACATGGTGACGCTATAACACTTCTTACACAAGGCCAATATAACACAACAAATAACAGAAAACAAGTGATTTATTGTGTTGTTATTGTTGTCTGCACTTTGATGTAGCAGAAAAAAAGTTTAATCTGTAATTTCAAATGAAAGCAAATTTAGTGTTTTACCTTAAAGTCGGCTCAAAGTGTTCAAATGTTCTTTCCAGTGAAAATACACGAATACCAACAAACAGCAGTTTCATAATTTAACACCAAACAATACAAAACTACAAAATTACAAACTGGAATCAACAGTCCCTTTAATGGTGACTTAAATCAACTATTTATACAATTTAACCTTTGCCATACATCTATTTCAAGATTTATTGTTTTTTAATCGTTAAAGTATTTTTTATAAAATGAATTAAAACATGTATACGTTATACTAGTAATCTTATTAGACGATCAGTGATAACAAACAGCGTCTGAAATGTCACGTGATTTCTGGGAAACATTCTTTCTCGTGTAGAAATAAATCTGGCAGAAGAGACGTCAGATACTCAGTGGGCGTGGCTTGGCTCCTCGACTTTATTTTTGATTGGTTAAACTTGATGGCGTTAAACTTGAACGCGTCAATAATACCATTGATCTACCACAAATAAGAGCTTAACGTGTATTATTTAAAGTTGTTAGCAGTATCGATTGTCGCAGTGTAAATACATGATGGTAAAGTTACGGTAGCATCAACCTTGCGATGTGTCACGTGATATACGTCGCATCGTGTCTGTTGCAAGTTTAAATGACTTTTAGCCGCGTATCATCTCTTATGATTTAAAGTAAAGGGTGTTAATGATTGTGTTCGATTGTCATCATTTCTGTTTTTATCTCAAACAGACAGTGTTTTAGGGGTTAAATGGTGAATTGACGTTGTGTTGTGAGCCGCCGAGCGCCGCCTACAGGCGTGAATGATCCGCGCCGCTGCTTCAGTCTCACAGTCAGGCGCGTCCCCGCTGAACTGAACAGACGGACGAAACTGAAGGTAAAAGATTCCGCAAACAAAATCTCATTTATACACTCATGACGAGATTGTCTACAACATTAATTCTTTTGCTTTTATTTCTATTTTATTTTAGTTGATTATTCAGGTATAAAACTTAATGAATGCTTGTACCGTGTTATTAAAACAAACATGTAAATGTATGTAAGTTATACTCATTATTAAGTTACCGCATACGTTTACATGTTGTTATAACATGGTGTAAAGAACGTGGTAATTTACCGGTTTTTGTTGTTGTAAATACCACTTTGTGACCATTAGAGAAAGCAATGTTAATATGCGCTTCCGTATTTCAGTGTTTGTTCATTGTGAAATTAATTGTGTGTCTGTGTTTCAGATGACTTCCGGCCAGATCCGATCAACGCGCCGCTTGCGATCCTGGATGGTCGAACAGGTCCGTGATAGCCCATAATAATTCTGCTTGAGTTTCACTGAAGGACTCATAGAACAGAGCTGAATAGACTCAAATTATTATGGAATTTACTTCACTTTCCTTATATAGAATTTTATAATAGAGTAATATAATTGAATTAACTTTCATTTTATTTAATAGAATAAAGTGGATTTTTGGTTGCTAGGCTTGAACGGTTGCTAGGGTGGGTCATAAAGATTTGTAAAGATTTGAATACTAAACTGAGTCCATCAGAGACAGCAGAGCTCATTTCATGCTCAACTCTCTCATGTTTATATGATGTGTGCATGCGTGAACAGAAGCATGAGTGGTGTTGTGTGTCATGTGATGATGAA
>CM056460.1:156876-222809 GCA_029783895.1 Triplophysa bombifrons | reverse complement strand
TGTCTCTCTCTCTCTCTCCCTCTCTCTCTCTCTCTCTCTCTCTCTCCTTCTCCCTCCCTCTCTCTCTCTCTCTCTCTCTCTTTCTCCTTCTCCCTCCCTCTCTCTGTCTCTCTCTCTCTGTGTGTAGGGAATAAAGAAGCCCTTCACAGAAGTGATTAAAGCAAACATCGGTGACTGTCAAGCCATGGGCCAGAAACCTATAACCTTCTTCAGACAGGTGTGTGTATGTTTGTATTTGTGTGTGTATGTGTGTGTGTGTGTGTGTGCGCGTCCGTGCCTGCGTGTGTTCTGAGCAGTATTTACTGTAAATACTGTACATGTGCTCTGTTTATTCCTCAGGTTTTGGCGCTCTGCTCTTACCCTGATCTGTTTGAAAACAGCAAATTTCCAGAAGATGCCAAAGCTCGAGCGCTCCGCATTCTACAAGCGTGTGGAGGAGGAAGTCTTGGTACTTCATAAAACCATAACTGATCTGAAATGAAGTCGATTATTTAATACATTCAGAATCACAGACTCATTTCATGTCTTCAATGATGGAGTGAGTGATGCAGTGATGCTGATGTGAGACAGGCAGCTGTTAGTGATGTCTGTCTGTCTGTGTAACCGAAACGCTCCGCACCGCTCTCTGCGGGCCTCGAACCGGATCGGTCCGGCATGGGAATCGGGCGCTCTAGCGAAGAGGCTAAAGACCGCAGTCTCTAGCGTCTGTCGCTAGAGAGTCCTTGAGCTCTACACTAGCTTGCCTCTGTTACATCTGCTCTAGATAGGCGTGTATGTGTAATATCTTACATATCATAGAAACATATTATTACCATCTGATACCAGTTTTCCTGTAGCGCAGTGGTTAGAGCTGGTGTAACATCAAGGTCATGGGTTCCATCCCAGGATTGCACAAACTCATGCACAAACACATGTATAGTATAATGTCATGTAAGTCACTTTGGATAAAAGCGTCTTATAAATGCAGAGATGTGAATGACACCATCACAAAAAAGTTTGAATGAAAATAATAATGGAACTAAAAATGGAGATCTTTCCTGTAGCTCAGTGGGTTAGAGCTGGTTTTTAGCAGCGCTGGCAATCTCATGGGTTTGTTCCCAGAGATTGCACATACTGAAAAACACATGTATCTTTGGGTACGTGATATCTTTATCACTTTGGATAAAAGCATCTGCCAAATATATACAGTAGATGTAATGGAATGTAAATAAGTGAGTATGGGCTCAGAAAACAACTCGAAGACTTGAATTGCCACTGAAATGTTTGTGTTATTTTCTAGCTTTTAACGGTGATATTTTGTGTTTTTTTGGTTCAGGTGCTTACAGTGCCAGTCAGGGAATTGAAATGATACGACAAGACGTGGCTCAATACATTGAACGCAGAGACGGAGGAGTAAAATGTGACCCTGAAAACATTTACCTCTCCACAGGAGCCAGTAATGCCATTGTGGTAAATAAAAAATCATAGACAACATATTAAGACAATGAAACACTGCTTTTTCAATTCATATAGTTTATTAATATAGTGCTGTCATAAAGTTGCATTGTCTCAGAGCAGCTCTACAGGGTTAAAACACAACAAAAGAGGAAAATTACAAAGAAAGTGAAGTACAGTACATGGTATTCTAAGTAAGACTACATCCTAATAAAAGCAATGTTGAGGGAATTTACAGAACCCTTAGCTAATCTAATATCATCAGTCTCAAGGAACCCAAACTCCAGCTATGAATAGATGGAGAAAAAAACCTTGAGAGAAAACACAACCAGCCGAGAGGACCAGTTCTCCTCTGACACGCTACGGCTGCACTTTAATTCAAACTTCATGAAAGTAAATGTATTGGATTAACAGTGAAAGCTTATTAGTAGTTATGCGTTACATTTGTTTAAAAGACAACATGATTTTGTGTGTGTGTGTGCACTTGTCAGACGATGCTGAAGTTACTGGTGTCAGGTGAAGGAGCGCGTCGTACAGGAGTGATGATCTCAATCCCTCAGTATCCGCTGTATTCGGCCGCTCTGGCGGAGTTGGGTGCGGTACAGATCAGTTATTATCTGGATGAAGACCACTGCTGGAGTCTGAATGTCAATGAGTTACGGCGCGCCCTGCAGGAAGCAAAGAGTCACTGCAGTCCACGAGCGTTGTGCATCATCAACCCCGGCAACCCTACAGGTGCGACCATGCTCACTCCTCACAAAAACATCAAGATTAGATTAGATTAGATTCAACTTTATTGTCATTACACATATACAATTACAGTGTAACGAAATGTAGTTTAGGTCTAACCAGAAGTGCAATTAGCAAGTGCAGGATATACAGTGTGAATAAATACAGAATACAATATTAGGAAAATACTTTACAATAGGCATGTACTATGAAAATATGACAGTCTGTATGTACTATGAACAATATAAACAGAAGGCTATATACTGTGAACATTAATGTACAGGTGGTTATGAACAGATAACAATATAGACTATACAATAGTGCAAGTGACTTAAGTGTGCATTAGTTACAGGCATTAGCTATTAAAGTTACAGTGCAGTAGATGAGTTGATGCGGTTATTAAAGGTACGGTGCAGTACATGAGCTAATGCAGTTATTGAAGTTATAGTGCAATACATGAGTAAATGCAATTATACAGTTACAGTGCAGTAGATGAGTTAGTTTAGTTATTGAAGTTACAGTGCAGTAGATGCGTTAATGCGGTTATTAAGGTTACAGTGCAGTAGATGAGTTAGTGCAGTTATTGAAGTTACAGTGCAGTAGATGAGTTAGTGCAGTTATTAAGTTACAGTGCAGTAGATGTGTTAATGCGGTTATTAAGTTACAGTGCAGTAGATGCGTTAATGCGGTTATCAAGTTACAGTGCAGTAGATGAGTTAGTGCAGTTATTGAAGTTACAGTGCAGTAGGTGAGTTAATGCGGTTATTAAGTTACAGTGCAGTAGATGCGTTAATGCGGTTATCAAGTTACAGTGCAGTAGATGAGTTAGTGCAGTTATTGAAGTTACAGTGCAGTAGGTGAGTTAATGCGGTTATTAAGTTACAGTGCAGTAGATGCGTTAATGCGGTTATCAAGTTACAGTACAGTAGATGAGTTAGTGCAGTTATTGAAGTTATAGTGCAATAGATGAGTAGATGCAGTTAGTTATGCAATAGATGCAGTAATGCAATAGATGAGTTACAGTGCAGTAGAGAAGTTGGTGCAGTTATTGAAGTTACTGTGCAGTAGATGAGGTAATGCAGTTATGAAAGTTACAGTGCAGTAGATGAGGTAATGCAGTTATGAGAGTAAACAACCTAACAAACTCTGGACTTCATTCGACAGGTCAGGTGCAAAGCCGTCAGTGTATTGAAGACGTGATCCGATTCGCTGCAGAAGAGAAACTTTTCCTCATGGCTGATGAGGTCATTTAAATGTTTGGTATGTTAACACAAACATACACATGAACACACACTGATAAGACTGTCCGTGTGTTTCCAGGTCTATCAGGATAATGTTTACGCAGACGGGTGCAAGTTTCACTCCTTTAAGAAGGTTCTGTTTGAAATGGGCCCACGGTACTCAGAGAAAGTTGAGCTGGCTTCATTTCATTCCACCTCCAAGTGTTACATGGGAGAGTGAGTGTCCCTACACAACACAACGCAACACAACACCAATTACTGGTGACATGAAAAATCTAAATGCTCTGTCTTTTTTCAGTTTACATTTACATTTAGTCATTTAGCAGACGCTTTTATCCAAAGCGACTTACAGGTGGGGTAGGCAATAGAAGCAATTTGTCATGATTCCACTATCATGTCATGTTTATTCGTGTTATTTGAGTGGAGTCATGGCATAACCTATGGTTTCATCTGAGATTGAAAGATTCTTTCTCGTGTCTCGTCATTGTTCCCTACATCTCGTTCCTCGTCAGCCTCTCCTTAGTGCTAATCCCCAGCACATGTTTCTCGTTATGATCCTTTGTCTGTTCTCCCTATAAATACCTCTCATGTTTCATTGTCTTGTGCTGGTTCATTGTACGTGTATGTGTTACCATTGCCTCAATCCCGTTCAGTGTTCCTGTTGCTTGAAGTCTTGCCTTGTTCTTGTTGTTTGCTGTGCCTTGTTCCTGTTACCCTGTTTCTTAGTAAGTGTAGTTTAGTTTGTTTCAAGTGTTTGTTTTCTAGTTTAGCCAGTAAGTGTCTTTGTTAACTTTATTATTTAGCCTGAATTGTTTTCCCCCTCGTGGGTTTTTGTTTTGCCTGTTTTTGTCTTGTTAAGTGTAAATAAATCCTTGTCCAAACCCCTGTACCACCTTGTCTGCCTGCACTTGGGTTCTCCTGCCTTGTCTTCTTGGAGATCCATGACACAATTGGGACAGCATAAGTACACAAAAGCATAAGTGCAATCAAAAAAAGAGGACTGGTCTCATATAACCTAACACAGTATACAGAACCATTCATTCATTCATTTAAAAAAAAAAAAAATTAAAGAGTAGAGAAGAAAATAGAGTTTGAACAGTGATGTTTTATTTCAGTAGGTTTATTAGTATTATTATAATGTAGGTATAGTTACACTGTTCACATCCACAAAAAATACATATTTATTAGAATTACCTGAGACACATCTATGGTCTTCTTAGCTAAGAAATATTTTTCTGTTATATAAATTATAATCTACAGCTAGCTGTGCATTTAAGGAGTTTGACCACCTGACATTAAGCTCCCGGAGCGGGCCATGGATCATCCTGCTTATACAGTGGTCATTTATTGATTGAAATAGATGTTAAAGCTGTTCTTGATGTTGACAGTGCTGTCTCTGATCAGACAGGTCAAATGAATGTTGTTTGAGTTCATTTCTCAATGGCATTGATGTGTTTTGTGGTGCTTTTTTTTGCTGGTGTAATACTGCAGCTGTTTGTCCTGTGGTTTTTCTCTGTCAGATGTGGTTTTCGTGGTGGTTATATGGAGGTGGTAAATCTGGACCCTGATGTGAAAGCTCAGCTCACTAAACTGGTGTCAGTGCGTTTGTGTCCTCCAGTGCCTGGACAAGCTCTTCTGGATGTAGTGGTCAATCCACCCCAACCTCATGAACCCTCCTATAGCACATTCATCAAGGTTTACACACACACACACACACACACACACACACACACACACACACACACACACACACACACACAGAGGTAGGTTTCAATTACAGATTTGCAAAAAATTGCAGAATGATTTTTCCAGTTAACAATGTTATGCATCTGATACTGTATGTCATTTTTTATTCAGCGGTAGGTCATTCTGGTAATTCGTGTTCATGTCAATTTGAGAAGCAAATGTAGAGGTTCATAGTCCCACCTACTGTGATAAAGAGTGAAGAGAAATGAATTTTATTAGCACATTTGGGCGGAGCACGTTACCTGTGTATAATGAACCCTCCTGGCTTTCTAAAAACAATCACACCATCATCCTATCAGCTCAGGAGAAAACCCCTACAAATAAACAAGCATCTTACCTTTATTCTCTCTACATTCTTCCAGCATCACTGCACAGTTTAGACTAGAAGGGACACAGCCATCTCCCCTGGGCATGCGCACTTCAATACCGCAGATTTGATTTGTATTGTTGTTACAATTTATTGCAATTATATGGCAAGATTTTGCACCACTTGCGGCCGCAGCTGTATCCCTTCTAGCAACAACCGATTCCTCACCATCAGCCCGTTTTGACCTCAGTATAAGTGGGGATGCTCTGGGTTTGGGCAGATATGGGGCCCTGAGCTCTCTCTCCGGACAAGAGGGAAGTGCTTCAAGTTTGGGAGGTATCACTGAGCTCAGATCCCTCTCCTCGGGACAGCACGCCAAACACACATACTGTCTGTCCCAACTCGTGAAATGTCTATATTTCGTTATATATGTTTATATTACTTGCAGTTTTGTGAAACCTGTTTTTGCAAACTTGTTGTGTTTCCCTTGGGCGTGTTTTTAATCTGTAATTATTTCAGTTTCCACATATTGAAAGGTAGTGAAACTGCAGCTACACACACACATAGTTGACTTAACACCTGTTCTCAGATCAGAACACAGTAAGTCAAAGGCTTTTCTCTGTCTGTGGCTCTCAGGAACGATCAGACACGTTGTCTGCGCTGGCGGAGAAAGCCAACATGACACAAGAGATCCTGAACCAGATTCCAGGTATACAGTGTAATCCAGTGCAAGGGGCCATGTACACGTTCCCTCGAATCCACCTGCCACCTAAAGCCATTCAAGAGGCCAAAGTAAGATCAGCTTCTCTTCATTTCTACTATATGACATGAAATATAGATTTATTTATACACATTCCTGAACAAAATTTTAAGAGCTGGGGAAACATTACATGTATTCGCATTTCTGACAGATCGCAACCAGGTTATAAATACTGCTTCAAAATGCCAAAACAATAAACAGAGAGGAGGCAATTTACAGAAAACTTAATTTAAACTCAACAGGCTGTTCAGCAGCAGATCAAACGTTTAAGACCATAGCCCCAAAAAACTGAGTTCCCACAACAGAACTAAAAGTGTCAAAATGGGACTCAGTATTGTGTAGCCCCAGCGTTCTTCTTGATCACAACACTCTTTTCGGCATGGTTGAGACCACTGTTTCCAGGAGGCTGGTGGCAACATTGCTCCATGTGGTGAAGATGGCTTCATCAATGGCATCCATGTTCTGGAACCGGCGTCCTTTTTTGTAAACATCCCTTACCATCCGTCCCCAAACCATCTCAATTGGATTTAGATCAGGGGAACAAAAGATGTACGTTACTCTCCTGGAAGAAGTCCTTTCTCAGTTGTGAACGCAGCGTTGTCCTGTTGAAAGACCCAGTCATCACTGCACAGACGAGGGCCCTCACTCGAAAGGGATGCCCTCTGAATCATGTCCACATAGCCAGTTGCCTTTTGACGGCCCTGCACAACCTGAAGCATTGAAGGAGGAAGCAGCCCAGATCATGACGGAGCCTCCAACACTGTGCTGCGTAGAAAACACCTCCAGTGGGATCTCCTTGTCATGTCAATCACATTGGAAGCCATCAGGACAGACCAGGTTAACTCTTTCACCGCCATTGACGAGTTATCTCGTCATTAAAAAAAAAACGCTTCCCCGCCAAAGAAGAGTTTTTACGGCAATCAGTGTTTGTACTGTTTTACAGCAGGTGGCGCTATTGCACACCTTTGGGAAAATGTACAGAATCCAAGAACCTAGAATGTGTATGTTTTAGAGGTTTTTAATGATTGTTCTGAGTGTAATCTGGGCGGAAACATTGACAAAAAACGTTAATTATCTCAGCTGTTTAATCAAAATGATGTTCATTTTTAAAGAAACCTACCCACATCTACGGTGTGATAAAAAACGAAGAAATGGAGATAGAAGAATAAGGTTTCTTTTGTTTAAAAGCTGAGACTCTGTTCTTTCATTTGATATATTCTTTGTCCATATATTCTTTTACAGAAAATTTACTGTGAGCAATTAAAGTTGGGTGAAAATGTTAAAAAACACTGGCGTAGGCTGGCAACTTTTTTTTAAAGAGGCTGGTGGCGAATGAGTTAAAACAATTCTTATCAGAGAAAGGAGTCGTGGCTTTAGAAGAGGTTTTTTGTTCTCTCTCAGATGGCGTCTTATGGTCATTGGGCTGCAGTCAGCTTCAGCACAGGCCTTCATTTGGGTTGAGGAATCGCCCTGTGTCTTCACAGACAGTCCATCAGATCCTCCGGCTCAGTGCAAGTGACTTTTTTTGGGTCTACCACTTGACCTTTTGTCCCATAACTCTCAGGATCTTTTAGGAAATTTGCAATGACTGTCTTACTGCGTTCAACCTCGGCAGCGATGGCACACTGTGAGAGCCCTTGCCTGTTCAGCTCAACAATTCTGCCACATTCAAAGAAAGAAAGCCATTTTGCCATCAGGAGATCATTACCGCCTGAAGAACAATGACATGAAGGACATATATTTGTGCAGATTTTAATTTTTTAAGGCTATGGTCTTAAACTTTTGATCAGCTGATGAACAGCCTGTTGAGTTTAAATGAAGTTTTCAGTAAGTTGCCTACTCTCTGTTTCTTGTTTTGGCATTTTGAAGCAGTATTTATAACCTGGTGAAAATTCACCATCCAGAAATGCAAATACATGTAATGTTTCTCCTGGTCTTAAGGTTTTGTTCAGGGGTGTATAAACCACGTATATCCAAAGCTACTTACAAAAATGAGGAAACATTGAAGCCATAAATCTTAAAACAGAAGTTCTACCACAAGCTACCAGGTTTCACAAAGTGTTCACCAGTATTTGTAGGGAGAGAAGCGTTAGTGTTGTTTTATAGTTAAAAGCTGCAATCATGTGAAATATGTGAACATAATGTGTTCTTAAAGCAATATCAGTATTTCACAAAAGAGGATCCCTTTAAATGATTGAGCATCAAATCACAGACCATCATAGTGTCATATCATTATACTGAACATTATTTATCATAAGACACACACACTGTCTGTGATTTCAGGAGAAGGCTGAAGCTCCAGATATGTTTTATTGTATGAAGCTGTTGGAGGAGACGGGCATCTGTTTGGTTCCTGGCAGTGGCTTCGGTCAGCGAGAGGGATCCTACCACTTCAGGTCTTTTTAGTACACCTGACATCTGAAACTGAGCTCCACATGTTCTCACACAACAACTGACTGCTTCAGTTCACAAGTTTGGGCTTGTTTTATCCTTCATCATTTGTCAATCATTCCTTGCGTGTGTGTTTCCAACAGAATGACGATTCTTCCTCCCAAAGAGAAGCTCATGATCGTGTTGGCCAAGATCCAAGAGTTTCACCAGCGTTTTACAGCACAATACTCTTAACAGATGTGCAGATGAGATTATTGAAGATTGTAAACTGAGTCCATGTGGGAAGAGTTGTGTTGAGAAGCTTTAAGACTTTTGCTCTTTAAACCCTTGCATCGCAGACATCAAAGAGTCAGACATGGAGACATCGTGAGGTTGAATATGACAGTTCAAACAGAGCTTTGTCTGCTGTTTTTCGTTTTTTGAAACAATGTTTTTGAAATAAACTCTTGATTTTCTCAAGTAGATATCATCTGTCCTTACAGTAGTTCCAATATGAACATTCATTAGAGGAGCTTGCGAATGCAAGGCATCACTATTGTTATCCTGCCGGCTTCTTTTTCTTGGGCGTGTAACTTGTCTCGAACCGTTTGTCAAAGACCTGTTAATGAGGGCTCAAATCAAAATCAGTGCTATGACGTTTATGATCAGGTGATGTCCATTAGGCGGACACAAGATCCTAAAGGAGTGGTTCAACTTCAAAATGACAATTCTGTCATCATTAACTCGGCCTCTTGTCATCTCATAAAACAGGCGGTCAATGTCCAAATCTTTAACAAGCGGCCGGCATTTATGGCTTGTTTTTGCAAATGGCAAAATGTCAGACAGACGATCACAGCTGTGCAGATAATCCAGCTCACATACACACGTAGACACTTTTAGGGTTTGATATATTGTGAGAGATGCATCTGACTGAACAGACTTCAGAACATCATTCCTCCAGCATAGATCAGTCAAATCAAGTGTACCAGAAGGTGGCGCTCATTTACTGATGATAGGATTATGGGATGTAAATTCTGTAGGGCATCATTAATGAACTGATGAAAGTGATCTAGTGCAGCGTGATAGATGAACTACGAGTCGTGCTGCTGTGCTCTGAATCATTTGTGTTGGTTTGATTGAATCTAGAGCATTGCAGATGTCCACCCTAGAACAGACAAGAGCTCTTCAGTATGCTCAGTAACATGAATGAATGGAGGCTTTTATATAGCGCCATATACAATCATACGAGGGTTTCTCTCCTCAACCACCACCAGTGGGCAGCATCCACCTCAATGATGCCACAGCAGTCACTGTGCGCTCTCCACATACCAGCTACAGACGGAGAGGAGAGCCAATCAGAGGGTGAGGATTACTATGACCATTTGGGGGTATCTGACCAGACACCAGGCTACACCCCTGCACTTTACAAGAAGTGCCATGAGATGTTAAATGACCACAGGGAGTCAGGACACCAGTTTCCTAATCGTCCGAAGGACGGTCTCGTGTCCTCATCACTCACCCTACTGGGGCATTAGGACCCACACAGACCACCGGCTGCTCTCACGAACACCTCTTCCAGCAGCACCCTACTGTAGCTTTCCCAGGAGGTCACTCATCCAGATACTGACCGGGCTCAGCCCGCCTTAGCTTCAGTGGTCAGCCGGTCCTGGGCTACAGGGTGATATGACTGCTATGAACATACGATCTGATCATCCTGATGAAAATACACCTGACAGTGATGTGTTCTGTCTGGTGTCGTGTTCATTAAGTTAAATAGTGTAGATTGTAATGCAGAACGGACTCATACTGCACCACATTGACAACATTAAATGGATTCTGTTACCAGTCAACAATGACAGTGATATTTTTATATACATGTTATCATACACCTGACTCAGACAACACATTACATCTGTGATGGTTCTGTCAAAAGTCTCGTCTCATATCCAAAACAATTGTTTGAAAAAGATTTCAACATATAACTTCCATATCAATCATAAGAAAAAAGTGCAGACTGTATTGTAAATCTAGAAGATTTGTTGTTGACAGAACGCTGAAGGAAAACAGAAACCAGAGAGTTTTCAGACCAAATACTTTATTAAATCATGGAATAAAAGATTTCATACATTTATACGATGTTTGTGATATTAATGTGCTTTCACTCGATTCATCAGGTGGACACGCTGACCGCTCGTCTTTATCTTCTCTCCTCGTGTTGTACCTGAGGAATAAACAAAGATTTACACAAAGTTTGGCAAATTATACCCGGAACCTGCATTTCACTCTGAAACAGAGTCTTGCTAAATCAAGTTTTTACTGGAGCATGAGAAGGATATTCTTTAAATTCAATTTATGAACAATTTTACATTAAAAGCTGAATGAGGTTATGTGAGTTCAGTCATGTGTTCATCTCAATATCATTCACCTCATGTCAAGCATCAGATAAATGTACATGTACAAGTTCATGATGTTTCGTGCTGGACACGGAATGTGTGTTAGTTACCTCTCCATCTCCATGACGACCAATCTTCATCATCATCATCACAATAAAGACATCTGCAGTCTTCACACAGGTCAGATCGTTCTCTTGGTTTCATCCAATGACTTCCTAAAATCATCTTTCGTGTCTCATGATGGGTCTTGACTCCAGCGCTCTCGTGTCTTCTGCAGGAATGAGAATCTGAAGGTTTTGGGTCAGTTTTACACGAGCAGTGAGGCGTCTTTATTGAGTAATGAGAAACACATCCACAGCTCACGGCAGCGGTGCCGCCACACTCATTCTTGCTTGATGGTCTTAGTTTCCTCCTCGTCGTCTTCTGTTTGAGAGGAGATAATTCAGGACTACCGGTCTGCTTCCCTTCAGGTCCAGGGTTTTCAACAGGAGATCTACAGACACCACTGAGCTTTTTCTGTAAAGCAGGTAACTTACTGTAGTAATAAACATTCCCCAAGTCAGCCAGCCAGCTTGTTGAAGGGCGGTATGGAGAGCCACACTTATGCAACGCTTGACGTTTAGTGGACTCAATAGTATGTTGATTCTTCTCTTCAGGAACAGCGTGACTCTCTGGAGTCTTTTGAGTTTTGAGAATGGACGGCACGTACGGCATCAGAGACTCCACTGACCAGACCGAAGCCTCCAGCTGACTGTAGTTTGTCGACGGGCGGTGTGGAGAGGCGTGGCGTTTAGTTGACTCCGTATGTGGATTCTTCACTAGAGGAACAGCATCACTCTCTGGACACTTCTGAGGGGTCACATGACCTTTCCCGATCATCCAGTCGCCAGACGGCACATACGGTGCCAGAGACTCCACTGACCACATGGAAGCCTCGAGCTGGCGGCACGTCTGCGTGTCAAAGGTCGTTGAAGGGCCGTATGGGGAGCGGTACCTACAGAACTCTCGATGGTGCCGTTTAGTCGACTCAGTGGTGTGTTGATTCCTCCCTACAGCAGCAGTGTGACTCTCTGGAGTTTTGGGAGAGCGGAGAATGGACGGCACGTACGGCACCAGAGACTCCACTGACCAGACTGAAGCCTCCAGCTGACTGTACGTCTGAGTGTCAAAGGGCAGCCGCAGAATCTTGAAGTTGTGTTTGGTCTTATTCAGGTGACAGGTTCTCTGCATCTCACAGCATTGATCTGATTCAAAGCTCTTCTTAACATTCCACGCGTTTAGTTTAGGACATGCTGCACATGACGGAGACATGCCAACCTTACAAACCGGGAGGCAATGCTTCCTCAAGTATCCAGCGTCAACTCCTTGTTTATCTTTTCTAATAGCCAATGAGCGGTAAGAGCACAAAACCACATCCTCGGAGTGTATGGACCCCACGCTGCATTGCAGAATATCCCGGGCGTCATGACAGGTGAGCTCCGTGTTTTCAGTAGTTCGAATCATCTTTAATCTGGAAGGCGTTTCGCTGCATTTGATTTGCAACCGTTCTGCCTGGAGGAGGATTTCACTTTTGTGAAGCGCAGACACAGCAGTGGTGTTGATATTATTGCTGGACACAACTCTGTTGTGAGTGAACACGGGCGTATCTTCAGCACAAGCTCCAGAGTTGTTTTCTGCAAAGCTGCCAGACGCAGACACTGGACTTTCACAACCCGTTCCTCTACCCGACTCTGAGCCCGCGTGAGAGTCTTGTGCCGAGCCGCGACACGCAGGCTCGGTCTGAACCTCCGAGCTGACCATCACGCGATTTTGGGGCATGGCGGTTTGACAGTGGAAGCGGTTGGCCTGGTGGGAGATATTTGGAGGCAGGTGAGGGTTCATCACACGTCTGTGATCCAACATGTGCACCTGAGCATGAGGAAGCATGTATCCAGAGACGTCCAGATACGGAGGCAAGCCTAATGATGGCATCACCATCCCATAACCTAAAAAACAAAACCACATCTACATCACATCATCACATGTGTCACTAAAGATGGTCCGATCACATTTATTCTCGAGCAATGATAACTGATAAGATCTATGTTAAGGCTTTTCTCTCTGGTATAGAAACCAGGTTCATCTCTTCACATTGTGACACTGTGTCAAACTGCAAATGTTTGAACTAAATGCTAGAGACAATACATATGCACTTCTCTTATGCAGCTTTAAAAACCGGCTAAACTGTTTTTTTTTACTGAACTAGTCCTTTAACAGACGAGGAGTTATTAACGCATGCCACATTTATATTATCAAGAACATTTTTTGCTGAATATTGATGACCTCATCAATGTGCAAAATAATAACAACCCATAAGAGAGATATCTCCTAAAGAGAGATCAGCTAAATTGAAAAAAAAAATTGATATCCAAAGCTGAATTACATGCGACTCTGTCTGTGTAAACTCAGCATGAAGCATTGCTGTGATTTGCTGTTTTCTACATACAATGTAAATAAATTTCTGTGAAAACATAACTTTGATATCTTTAATAAAACTGACAGAGTAAGATCATGTTAAAGATTAAAATCATGGTGAAATTTGGGACTGAAATCAAATTTGATGCTCCTAATCTCAAAGTTTTTTTCAGACAGGGTCACAAATCCTGATGTAACTCCTCAAAAGGAATTTTCCAAGAATGAGAAAATGGTTAAACATGAGCATACATACATACATAACTACCTACCTAAGCCAGGGAACCCTGTGTAGGGCACATATGGAGCAGACAGAGGCCATTGATACGGCATGAGCGGTTGAGGGTTGGGAATGTAAAAGGGCTGTCGATGAAACTGCTGGTCATGATGTACGAGCTGAGCGCTGTGTCGCGGAGCCTGTGAATGTACATCTGATACACCTCCAGAGAGCTCTTGAGCAGAGACAGCAGCCATCACTGCCACACACCACCAGACATTCAGCATCAGTGTGTAAGACAACAAGAAAACAAGAGAAAGGAAATGGGTTTCTGAATGGAAATTAGTCTGCAACAGATTGGCAAACACTGTTAGTCCATCACTCAGGAGTCCATCACCGGTTATTTAACAGCCCTCACAGTGGAAAAACATTGATCCACACACACTTCATTGCTTTTGTGTGTGTGTGTGTGTGTGTGTGTGTCCTTGGTTTTTATATGTTAGTAGGGACCTAAACCTGAATGCACACCAACTCATGGGGACTCGTGTCACTGTGAGGACCAAAATTGAGGTCCTCACGGGCACAAAGGATTATAAATTGTACAGAACCCTATTTTTTTTAAATCTAAAAATGCAAAAAGTCTCAACGATCTTTAGGGGTTGGGGATAAAATATACAGTTTGTAAAGTGTACAACTCATTACGCCTAGGGACTGTCCCCACAGAGATAATAAAACATACATGTGTGTGTACACATAAGTGAAATGCTTATTGCAGTGACAATTAAAACAAAAAAGGGTCAAGTTTGCTTACCTTAATCTAACCGACTTTGGCACGAAAGTCTTTCACCGATCAAAAAAACCCACCCTCAGATTTAAATCAAGGGCCTGTTGTGAATCCAGAGAAAGCCACACCCACATAATCAGACGTGTTAATTAGCATTCGGCCACGCCCACACAATCAGACATGTTAATTAGAATGATCCTGATTAAATAGCACTAGATTTATTTTTGGCAAAACACCTAGCAGATGCTTGAAACATCGGAACCGTTGCACTTACAGAGACTTTAGAGTTGTGTTGGACTTCATGCGGCACTGCGCAGAAGGATCTCGCGATATTGTGATGTCATACACCGATCGCTCTGCGCAGTGCCGCACGAAGACCCCCACTTCTGTACTTTGAAGCCAGATGACTCTCTCGCCTTCTAGAATTATTAAACGTTACTAACACACAGCTCTTATCGCACACATTCCACTGTCTTTCCGGTTCAAGTAAACGCCGTCCGTCATCTCATAATATGCAAGCCGGAAGTGTCCTGGCCCCGCCCCTTCGGCGTCGCTGCTTGAGTTCTCGCGCTGTTTAGCCTGCGGCTAGTAAAGCTGAACGAAGCTACTTCTTAAATTAGCCCTCACGATCCGCGGAAAACATCGTTGAACCACGTCGCGTTAAGTATACACTGTTCGTGTTTGATTTCTGAAGTGGACGATCGATGTTGTTTAATGTATTTATATAAAGTTCCGTGTTAAACTCCGTGAAGTTGTGCTGTTAGGATGAGCGCAGACGCGGCTAGCAGCGTTAGCATATGTCATACCTGCGTATGGTGATGAATTTGAAAGCTAAAGCAGCAGTGATCCATGGGAACATACTTTAGAGTTTAAATAACACGCAGAGATCGAGTTCATGGTGATCGGACACTTTGACTGAAGCATATCGCGTCAGATCGCTGCTAACCGGCCGCCCTCTTGCGGTGTTTGTCCATGAGCTTCGGCTTTGTGTTGTGATCCGGCAGCCGGAGCTTACTGCGGTTCATCGGAGGTAAGGTGACCTCTGTCTACTCCGCTAACACCCCGTTTATTAAAGACAAACACCTTACTGACATACTAACATGATGTGTTTATTGATGTTGAGATCGCAGTCACTTAACTCCGTGTTCGCTCGTGCGCGTGTGGGCCGGTGGTGAGCTCCTGATGAGATTTACTGGAACCCGCTTCTGTCCCGCCAATATAAAAACATCATCATCATAGAAACCCGAAAGATGGACGCAGTTTACACTCACTGCTGATGTCATCATGTCTGTTTACACCTGCTCCTGTCATCACTACATACGTAATATATAATGTGACGTCAAATACATCTATATAATGGGACAGCCTGTTTAATCAGCTGAAAAGAAGTGTTCGGTTAGAGTTTTGTTTTGGTGTGTATGACATGATTCTGCTGTACATGTGTGAGACATTCAGACCTGCTCCCTGAGAGCACACCTACATCTCCCAGACGTCTGCTTTTACATCTGCACTACGTTTTTTTTCTTGTTCGCTCATATGCAGTACGCCTCTGAGACATCAGATGGACATTTACCAGATGTCTGTAATATGTTTATAATTTACTATGTATTTGAAACTTCTGAAGTTCATCTGATGTTTTACACAGCAGATGTTTTCCAAATCTTTAGGACACATCTTGCATATGTGAGTGTGTTGTCTGGGATGAGTCATTGGTCAATTTGTTCAAAGAAAATGAATCAGAGTGGTTTAGATGATTCACAGTAGAGAACCAGTTGACAAACTATTCAAACAATTTCAGCAACATTCCTGCTTTACACCTTAAAACAAGGTTTTGTTTGCTTGTGAAAGAAAAGCTCTCCAGCTGTTGTGTCTGTGAATCTGAAGCATTACAGCGCTTCTGAGTGGAGGAACAATCCTGGTCCATCACTTGACCTCTTAGGGGTGTGTGCAGGGAAAGTAAGGGCAGAACACCATTATATCTTGACTGATTTTTTACTGAAAAGCAATACAAAAGTTCCACATGACATTGCAGTTCCTAAGAAAAGCTGCAGTAAGTCATTTCAGAATGCCAAATTGACAGGAAAGCGCTGTGAGATCCTGAAGGAAGTGCATTTATGTGTCGCTTTATAACTCTTGTGTTCACTTTGTAATGTTCCTGTAGAAGAACGGTGTATTTAGCCGTGTAACACAAGTGATCTCCATGTGATTGACAGGTACACTGGACTACACGTGCACTGATGTAGACGTCTCTACCTCACCTCTTCTTCATCTAGCAATCCCAGCATCCTCTTGAACATCTGCTGATTGACGGTGTCGGTCAGAAGGACGTGACTCGGACAAACAAAACCCCTCCGCTCTGGTTTGAATCTGGTCTCAAACTCATGGGATACGATGTCGGAGGTTGGAGAGCGTCGGCCGGTCAACACAGACTACGCTGTTTCTGTGCTGGAGCAGCTGAAGTTCTTCTATGAGCAGAAGTTATTGACTGACATCACACTGCTGGTGGAGGACACTGAGTTTCCCTGTCATAAGATGGTGCTGGCCACCTGTAGCTCTTACTTCAGGTGAGGACACGTTGATGTGATCTGGCAGATTCCCTCATATACACGTCAAGCACATGATGACAGAACCTGGACGTCTGGTGTGGGATAATAATGTACATTCAGCAGAATAACCCCTGACCGTGTGAAGAGAGGCTCTTTCATCACACTGAACATAACCAGCTGCCTGTACATTATCCCACTTAGTACAGGGTTACTTACCTCACGAGTTAGTGATTGAATATATAAATATCGATTTGAAATAGTTTAGTAGCTCATTTGTAACAAATGCAAACCTTAATGAAAAAAAAAAACAGTTGGGATTTAAGACACAGTTCAAAGACTTTTTTGTTTGTAAATGTAATCATATAAAAGTATTTAAAAAGCATATTTATTTTGAATAAGTGTCTACAGCGGTCAATATGACTCGAAGTACCCAGATGACAGTGTTTCATTAGTTTTAAACGTCATTATCAGGGAATAATAGACCTTGGAATACTGCGACTGGCCAATCAAAATCAAGTATTGCAGAGAGCGGTGTAGTAAACAATGGTAGACATTTGAAAATTGAAAAATAAACTTTAAATGAAGCTGTGGTCATGAATTTCCATTTCATTTAGTTCAAATTTTCAAATAAAAGTCAATGAACAAAGATTTTGAAGGTGCTATTGTTTTGTGTCTTGTAGGGCCATGTTCATGAGTGGACTCAGTGAGAGCAAACAGTCTCATGTTCATCTTCGAAATGTTGATCCTTCTACTCTCCAGACCATCATAACTTACGCTTACACCGGTAACCTGCTCATCAACGACTGCACTGTTGAACCTCTCTACGAGACTGCGTGTTTCCTTCAGGTCAGAAAGACATTTATTCCCACATCTTCACCTCTTGAAGGGTTGCAAGTTTAAAATAAACCAATGAAATGATTTAGCATCTTCGATATTGAAAACCTCCTTTTATCGTTAAGCTGTCTGAAAACAATAAACAGAGGAATGTGATGCTGTATTTCCGTTATCATAACTTCACTTATTGATGTAAAACTTTCCTGATCAGAAGTTGTTTTAGAAGGCTTCTCCAGGTAGAGCTACATCACATCTGTAATTGTATTATTATTCTCATTTTTCTTAATCATCCGCAGCATGGGTTTGTTTTCGGAGACAGCGAGAGTTTGTAGAGAGTGTCAGCGCTAAGTGATTTCTCATCTTCTGGCAGGTGGAGGATGTTTTGCTGCAGTGTCGAGATTACCTGGTGAAGAAGATCACGGCAGAAAACTGCGTGCGGATGCTGAGCATCGGCGACCTGTTCAGCTGCCCCGAACTGAAGCAGAGCGCCAAACGCATGGTGGAGCACAAGTTCCCGGTGGTGTACCGGCAGGACGCCTTCCTGCAGCTGTCGCATGAACTCCTGCTGGACCTGCTGAGCAGCGACAACCTCAACGTGGAGAAAGAGGAGACAGTCCGCGAGGCGGCCATGCTGTGGCTGGAATACAACATGGAAGCGCGCTCGCAGTACCTGTCGTCCGTGCTCAGCCAGATCCGCATCGACGCGCTCTCCGAGGTGACCCAGCGCGCCTGGTTTCAAGGGCTGCCGCCCAACGACAAGTCTGTGGTGGTGCAAGGCCTGTACAAGTCCATGCCAAAGTTTTTTAAGCCCAGACTGGGCATGACCAAGGAAGAAATGCTCATCTTCGTGGAAGCCGAGCCGGCAGCCGAAAGTCACCCAGTGGTGATGGGCCCGCGCCACACAGTAGTCTGCTATAGCCCGCAAGCGGAGAAAGTGTACAAACTGAGCAGCCCGCCTGGAGACTTGCAGAAGTTCGGCACGCTGGTCACCCCGGACAACGATGTCTTCATCGCTGGTGGTCAGATCCCACTGAAGAGCGCTCTTGCCAGTCACGGCAGCAAAAGCGGCAAGCTGCAGGCGGCCTACTGTTCGGTGGACAGCTTCTACTGGCTGAATGCGCAGCAGAACGCCTGGGTGGCCAAAACGCCCATGCTGTGCGCTCGCACCAAGCCGTCGCTGGTCTACTGCCAGGGCTTCATCTACGCCATCGGCGGCGATAACGTGGGCGGCGAGATGAACAAGCGCACGGTGGAGCGCTATGACTGCGAGCGAGACGAATGGAGCATGACCAGCCCTCTTCCCTGCGCGTGGAGCTGGAGCACGGCGGTGACGGCACGCGAATGCCTCTATGTCATGACCCACGACCTCATGTACTGTTACTTTCCCCGAGGCGACACCTGGGTTGAAATGGCCACGCGACAAACCAGCCGCTGCTTCGCCTCTGCTGCTGCTTTGGATGGCCTGGTCTTCTACATCGGTGGCCTGCATGTGGTGGGCAACTCGGGCCTGCGTCTGCCGACCAGCACCATCGACGGCTCCTCCGTGACGGTGGAGATCTATGACGTCAACAAAAACGAGTGGCGCCTCGCCGCCAACATTCCGGCCAAGAGATACTCGGACCCGTGTGTGCGGGCCGTGGTCCTGCTCGACACGCTGTGCATATTCATACGCGAGACGCACTTGAACGAGCGGGCCAAGTACGCGCTCTATCAGTACGACCTGGAGCTGGACCGCTGGTGCTTGCGCCAACCTGTGTCCGAGCGAGTGCTCTGGGACCTGGGGAAAGACTTCCGCTGTGCGGTGGGTAAACTCTATCCGTCGTGCCTCGAAGAGTCGCCGTGGAAGCCTCCGACCTACCTCTTCTCTCCCGATGGAGCCGAGGAGTTTGAGGTGGAGGACGACATGGTGTTGCTGCCTCACGTATAGCTGTAAACCTATCATTTATTCACCGCTCTAGAAGAATGAGCTTGAATTTCATTGGACCTGTTCTGGGCCATCTGGCCGTAGAGATCAAAAATAGGGAGAGTGCTCAATTTAACTGGCTCGTGTCTGAGCTGACAGTAACTGATGATGTCTTTTTATTTCTGTTTTTACTGTAAGTTGAATGATGTAAACCAATGACAATGTGACCGTAAGATTAAACCTTCTTTGGTGCAAAATGGCAACTTGTACACTCGCATGATATGCTTCCCTGTTCCAGAATGATCAATTGTGGTCGCATTACACTTAACGCTTCCATTGTCCGCTGGTTTGGTAACTTGTCTGATTTTCTGCTTAACTCTGTATTATTGTAGTTACTTCGTGTGGCGTCGTTGTTCCCTCGGCTGACCCTCAGAAGTCTCACAACCACAAAGCCTGGATTAATTTGCTCGGGGTGCCTTAAATCTGCTTTCTAACTCAAATAAATAAAAGTTCCTGACCAATGCTTCTGTACTGGGAGCTGTTCTTCACTAAGTGATTCAGCTCGGATGGTTAGTTTGTCATAAAGAATGTGAACTTTCCTCCCTCGCTCTTATCATTCGACAGAGAGCCATGAGATGTTTAGTATCATAATAATGTGCCTCTAGTAAAAACAATTGTCCTGTCATTGTAGGACAGCGAGCACATGTACGTCTGTAAGTTGTCTGTTAAAGAGCTGACAAACGTCTTGGAAAGATCAGTTTTACATGCATTCTAAACATCTTATAGATGTCTATCTGACAGCAGACCTTTCAGACACATATTTCAGATGAGCAACAATAGAAAAATGGCTTGCAGATGTAAATGACATCTACAAATGTCATTAACAAATAATCAGATGTATGTGTGCTATCAGGAAAGTGTTTATTATTGTCGTGATTATTATTTTAATACTTTGGTGAGGAGGTTTTGTAGGGGTCTAGAAACAGCATGCGTAATTTTGTCTAGTTCTGTCCAGGGAAGTGATACTGCCACAAGAACACTATCATTTGTTTGAGCAATTAGACCTCAAAAAAGGCAACAAATGTTAAGGACTAGTTCCCCCAAAACTAACATTTCTGTCATCATTTACTCACCGTCGAGTTGTTTCCAAATCTTGTTCAGTTAAACACAGTTGAAAGATATTTTGAAGAATGTAGGACAGGAAACAGAGGCACTTTTGACTACTATGGTAGTCATTGGGGTCCAAAAGTTCCTTGGTTACAAGCAAATTCTGCCACTTGAATTTTTTTGGTTTTAAGGAAACAAAACTTTGTTGATCTGTGAAAGTCACCTCCATGATTGCACACATACTGATGTCTGCATTTCATCTGTCATATGTTTTGACACCGCAGATGTTTTTCAGTTCTTTAGCAGACATCTTATAGACGTACATGTGCTATCTTGAGGATCAAAATCATCCCCATTAATGTTTTTAAAAGAGAAACAAACTCGTACTTTTCGCGTGCGTGTATACACGTTACGTAATGCGATTCAGCAGAGCAACATTAAAAGATCAAAAGTTGTTGAAATTTAAAATTGTTCCCATATCTGATTAATAATGTACGGTCCTGTCTAATGATCTGTGTCACGTGGTCTTCTCTAAACGATTGTTCAGGTCTGATGATTTGTGTCACGTGGTCTTGTCGAAGCGATTGTTCAGGTCTGATTTCAAAATGGCGGCGGTAGCGACAACGAACCCTTCTCAGCTCTTACCACTCGGTATGTGCGACTTTTTGTCTTCGTAATGAAGTCGTGTAATTATTTAAATATGAATGTTGATTGAGCCGAACGAGTCTTGTGCCCTCGGTTGTTTAATGCCAATTTATTTTTATAGCGCTTGTCACAATTTTGTATTGTTGCAAAGAAGCTTTACACAAAATACACCTTAGCATAAGAACAGTATGGAAATAAGGGCTTTTTGCCTTTTAATGAAAACAGGATAATAATGATATACATGCTATTACGGTGTTGTGTTCAAATGCGTTAAACCTTGATTCATCCCGCGTTCAGATATGAATCCCAGAAACTATACGTTATGTTACGTTAATGAATAAAGCAATATAATCGACTGTTGTCGAACTTGTGCATGTGAGGCATCTGTCCTTAACCATTAACAAAACAATGTTTTTAAAATTTTAAAAAAATACTTTAAACTTGCGTTTCCGCCTGTAGCTTACGTCCACAGTCTTCAATATTTCTCTTCTTTGTGAGAAAGTGATTCATTCATACAGTGATGAAACAACACGAGTGAGTTCAGTGTTTCTGGACTTCACACACGCTTCTCATTTCTGCTCAATTGAGTTTGAGAAACACTCAAGTATGTTGAACTGCACAAAAGCTGCTGTAGTGTTCATAAGGCGCTAAATCTTATTCCTGTGACTGCTGTGTGTGATGTTCTGCTGGATTGTGTGATGTCTTTCAGAGCTGGTGGATAAATGCATCGGTTCGAGGATTCACATCGTCATGAAGAATGATAAGGAGATCGTCGGAACTCTGCTCGGATTCGACGACTTTGTCAGTATCCTTTAGGCATGATGTCAGCACCAACAGGCAATGATGTCATTAGATCTGATGATGACATCTTAAAAACCGAAGCTTCATCATTAATTTAGATGATAACACATTTGTTGTGACAGAAACGGAAGGTTTCTTAATCAGATTCTCAGATATGGTCCTTGAGGATGTGACAGAGTTGTAGGTATCTTTAATATTACACTTGTGAAATGTTTTTCTTTACTCGCTGCACATGCGTCCAGCTGCTTCTCAGATGTGTGTTTCTCTCATTCAACATCAGTGCGCTGGAGCTAAATGTGTTGTTAGTTTCTCAGACGTTGACATGAGAGAGACATGCACTCTAGCAGCAGCCCATGTGCAGACACTGAAAACAAAGATGGTGGTGTGCTTGGAAGAGTTTGTTTTCAAATGCTTACGTAGAGAACGGTTTTGTTTTAAACCTGCAGAATCAAATCTCACTTCTGCTTCTTGTCATGTCACAGTGAAATCACTCCAGAGGGAAGACGGATCACCAAACTGGATCAGATTCTGCTGAATGGCAATAACATCACAATGGTAAAATAATCCGTCATACAATCAAACAACAGTCCAGTACTCATGCTGACACAGTGAGTGAAGTGTGTAGCCACTCCACATCACAACACAACACCAGTAAACATTTGATGACTGTGGGAAATCCAAATTCATGTTTGCCATTATTTTGATGTGAAATGAAGTGTTGACGGAGGAATGAAGAGCTGCTTTAGTGTGTGTATAAAGCCCAGGACACACGGAACTGACGGTCAGTCTTCAGACAGTTTCTGGTGTGTTTTGAGCGTGGCTCAGCTTTAGTTTCGTCAGTGTGTTCTGGTGATTCTACAACGGCGGAGCTCGGTTGCGAGAAAGAACACTCACATTGGCTGTCGAGCTCTACTAATGAGTGCACAAGGAAGAAAACAGGACTGACCAAAGCAAACCAGTGATGGTAAATAGGAGATACCAAGGGCTGCCGCTGCCAGTGCCAGATAACAACCGTTGTGAACATCATTATTCTGTGTATATCTTCAGGTTTCTCTGAAACAGTGGGCAGACACCTGCTGGTGTGGGACAGATTCCTTCTCTCACACTAGTTCAGTGTCCGGTGTGTTCAAGTGCAATGTTTTCCACCCGATGCAGATGTTGTGTTTTATTAATGCTTGGTGTCTTTGCTTTGTAGTTGATTCCAGGAGGAGAAGGACCTGAAGTCTAAGCAGCAGCAGATGATGAAAAACATTTTTGTTCATTGAAGATTTTTGTGCTTTTGTTGATTTCCTGAGGGTGTTTTTTTCTAAAGTTTTTACATTAAGATTGTTTATTCTTTAAAGAATTGAAAAGGTTTTTGTAAACATTTGTTCCATGTTACAATAAAAGAAATCAGTGGCTCTGTGATGTGATTCATATACAGTGAGGGAAATAATGATTTGATCCCCTGCTGAAGTGTGCCTGCTTACAAAGAAATGAAGGGTCTAGTATTCTTATGATGGGTTATTTTAGCTGATAGGAGACCAAATATCAACCAAATCAGGGGAAGGAAATGAATATAAAGGTTATAAATTGATATGCATTTCAGTCAGTGAAATTAGTATTTGATTCCCTACAGATGACCAGCAAGAATTCTGGCTGCACAGATTGGTCAAGTGCGTATGTGAACCACAGATCAGAGTCCTGCACGGGTTCGGGTACCCGCGGGTAAATTTGGCTGAAACGGGTGAAAAATATATAACTGTGTTGGATACGGGTGCGGGTCGGGTCGGTTCGGACACGGGTCTAAACACGGGCTCAAAACAGTCACATGCAAATGTAAAAATAAATGCATATTTTTAGGAACACTTCTTCAAAACTATGCCTGTATTTCAAGTTGGTAAAATATTTTTTTTGTTTATTTGAGCCCGCGCCCTCCCAGGAGTCTCTAGGCCACATTCCACTTTTAAAAAATCACAACCGCGCGAACTGCTGCATGAGTCGTCGAGATGGATCCTGAGGAGTTGAAAAAAAAAAATAGCTAGAGGAGATTGTAAAGTTGTCGACAATACTTCATCAAAACTCAAGTCCAGTGTGTGGGAGAAATTTGGAGTCATCTCAGATGAAGAACGCAATATTGTGAAAGGCTTTGCTGCATGCAAAACCTGCCTTAAAGTTTCCGTTTTCGATAGCCGCAAATGTGGAACTTTGTCGCTGAGGAAGCACGCAGATACCTGTGCCGGTAACAAACTAATCACCAGTTCTATCGAACAGTATCTTTCAAAGGGGACAGAACTGAAGGTGCCTCGTAGACATGATAAGGACACCATAACCAGGCTGTCTGTGAACTGTGTATGCAATGATATTAGACCCTTTAATGCAGTACATGGCGAGGGATTTTTTGCATTAGCACAAGGGTTGATAGATGTTGGTGCTCAGGCTGGCCGTGTGGATGTTAAACAACTACTGCCTGACCCTACGACTATGACCTGGCAATAAAAATTTGAAAAAATTGTGTCTATAATGTGATTGGCTAAACTGATTTGATTTCGGGTGCGGGTCGGGTGTCGGTTCTATTTTAAGCGGGTCGGGTCGGGTGCGGATTTTAATTAGTGCTGCTGTCGGAAAACGGGTCGGATGCGGTTTTAAGCACTGTGGGTACGGGCAGGTGCGGATTTACAAAATCGGACCCGTGCAGCTCTCTGCCACAGATTAGTCCTGTCACTTTAAGAAAGTGCTCCTAACTCAGCTCGTTGTGTATATAACAACAGAATCTGTGTCTTCAACCTCTCCACCACCATGATCAAGACCAGATAGGTTTGAAAGGATGTCAGGGACAAGATTGTAGACCTGCACAGACCTTGAATAGGCTACAGACAGAAGCTTGGTGAGATAATAACTATCAAATGCTCTTCCAAGATTTCCCCAAAGGAGGAAATATGATCATGAGAAAGGTCAAAGATCAGCCCAGAACTACACGGAAGAAGAGTGTTAATGATTTCAAGACAGTTGAGACCACATTTAGCAAGCAAACCATTGATAACGTGCTTTGACACAATAGGCTGAAATCCTGAAGCACCCACAAAGTCCTCTTGCCCAAGAAGACCCGTCTGAAGTTTGAAGATGAACATCAAGAGGATTCACAGAAGGTTTGGAGAAAGTACTGGGAGACCAAAATTGACAAAATTTTTGGAGGGAGAGAAATGTTGACCCAAGAACACCGTCCCTACACAGAAGAACAGTGTGGAAACATTCTGCTTCAGGGCTTTATCTGCTATGGGTACAGGAAGACTTCACAGCATTGAGGGGCTGAGGGAGGGGCCACTGTACCCTACATTCTTGGATGAGACCCTCCTCCCCTTAACTAGATCACAGAAGATGGGTCGTGGACGTGCCTTTAACATGAGAAAGTGGTGACCCATACCCGAAATGTGACCTCTGCTTTTAACCCATCCAGTGAGTAGTGAACACACACACAGCAAGTGGTGAGCACACGTACACCTAGAGCAGTGGGCAGCTATCACTGCAGCATCCGGGGAGCAAGTAGGGGTAAGGTGCTCCGCTCAAGGACACCTAAATCGTTACCTGCCGGCCCTGAGGATCGAACCGGCAACCTTCTGGCAACCTCACGAGTACGACTCTCTAACCATTAGGCCACGATTGCCCACGAAAGACACAAAACATATCGCCAAAACAACCAAAGAGTGGCTTAAGAAGAGGCACATTAAATGTCTCTAGAGCCCAGTCCTATAGAACATCTGTGGAGGCTAAAACAACAGCCAAGAAAGTGGAGTAAAATGTCTCCCGTCACATGTGCAAACCTGGTGAGCAACTATCATCTGACCTCACCAACAAGAGTTTCTCCACCGAGTACAAAGTTCTGTTTTGTTCGAGGATCAAATTTTTATTTCACTGACTGAAATGCAAATCAATTTATAATCTTTATATAACATTTTTCCTCTGATTATTTGAAATATTTTGTCTCTATCAGTTAAAAAAACCCTATCATACAAATGCTAGACCCTTCATTTCTTTGTAAGCAGGCAAACTTACAAAATCAGCAGGGGGATCAAATCACTGTATTTCACACTTGTCATTATTAGACGCAGTTTCAAAAACAGTGAATATTTTTATTGAAGTGTTTTAATAACAGATTTGAGGCTGTTCCTGTAAGATTTTGTCAAACATATAGAAATATTATTGAAAGCTGAAGGGTTTGGTTGTGTCACATTGAGCGTCTCAGTACATGGACGGCTTCTCTTCTCCTTTGGGGTTCACCACCTTCTCCAGGTTCTTACTGATGACATCATACAGTTCAGCCTGAGCACAAAGTCAACAGACAAACACTTTCACATGAAATACACAGGATTCAGTCTGAAAGATCACCTTAACTGGATGTGTGATAATTAAACCTTACAACTTTTACTGCAGCGTTTTTAAGAAAATCATTTCAATAAAATAAAACAAAGTTCTGACATTTGCAGGATATTTTTTTTCTGTTTAACGAATGAGAGTGAATTACTCACATAAAAGCCACGTAAATCAAGCACGATCACACGGATCTCTGAATAAACCGCTTCATCCTTCTCGTGCACTAGAGAACGATAATCCATCTGTAGAGGAAAATACTCTTCAGTTCATAAACTACGACTATAATCACTAGAATATAACATGACATCAGCAGTGAGACTGACGTGAATGTGAATAGATATTTCAATCCTACAAACCTCACTGTAAACTAACACAAGACAAAAATTCCCCTTAAAAAGTTTTTTATGAGTCATTCTCCCTAAATGAGCTTACTGTGAGCGTTAAAGGGCCAGTTCACCCAAAACTTTACTCACTAAAAGTCCCTCACTAATCTTAATCATTTACACGCCCTCAGAGTGTCACAAACCTGTAGAAATGTCATTGTTCTGATGAGCACCCCGCATTGAATCTCTTAGTATTTATCTTCCTACTGTGGCAGTGAATGGGGTGAGACCGGTTTGGTTACTGATATTATTCTAAATATCTTCCTTTGTGTTCAGCAGAACAAAGACATCTATACAGGTTTGAGTAAATGATGACAGAAGTTTCATCATTGTCCAGTCAAATGTCCAGATTTTTCATATATAATCTTCAGATAAATGAGTGCATCATCTGGACACTTCTTTATGTACATCTCAATGTGAACAAATCATCTACACTACAAAATGGTCTAGAATAGTGCATGTGTGCCTTTTATTTTTTCATCATCATGATTTTACTGAAACTGAATGAAGTAAGTTTGTATTGTTTAAGATTCATTGTTGTGTCACATAAGGTCATATGATAGATTGGACGGGTGTCTCTCACCACATGAGTTTCCTTGGAAGCTTTGGCCACAGCATCACCCCTCTCAGAAAAATACCTGTCAATCAACAAAAACTTATTATGATCATCATCACACCACCAGATGAGAGAGTGAGTTAATAAACGAGTTCTTATACTTGTTAATGTTGGTCTGAAAGGTCTCCAGCTTTGTCTTTACAGCAGTAATTCTCTCAAGGATTTTCTCCTAAAACATTTACCTCATGTTAGATACCAACACTAAAGCGTTGAAGATTTGGCCAAAAATCATTTATAAGTCATTACAGATCTTCACACACTTGAATTGCGACTCCAAAGTCATTTCCATCTTCTATTTTGGGAATCAGATGAGAGATCCAGCACGACACCTGAGAATAGAATGAACTGTCACACTTCAGTTGACTGTTTGTATTTTAGAGAAAATCTAACTAAAGGTCTTGAGAAGGTGTTTTTGCTTCCTTACAGTGATGCAGGTCTCCTTCAGAGCAACAATCTCTGGTTTCACAATATCCAGCAGCTTCACAACCCTCTCGTTCCCTTTGATGAAACCACACTTGGGAGCTGATGGAAAAACAATCAATCCCTTTAGATCTCACACGTGTGTTTTCTCTGCAGCTGGTTTGGTAGCTTTTATGCCTTCTAAATTATTTTATAAAATAATAATGAAGTTAATTAAGTCAACCGGCATCATTATGATCGTCTAGAAACATCAGTATCTGTAACATTACACAGAACCTGTGTGTGTGTGTAACTGTACCTTTCTTCTTTTTCTCATCATCTTCATTCTTATCTGTCTCCATCTGCTATATTACATTTCAATAAAACAGGAACATCAATGAGTTTCAATACAGAGATGAGGAGATTGTGAGCGTGTCGGGTGTGTACTCACCTCATCTTCAGGAGCGGGGGGGTCAGGGATGGGGATGTCCAGGGGTGCATGAAGAGACTGCAGGTCAGAGATGCTCAATTCATCCCCCTGAATACAAAAACATATGTTGAACATATTCAATACATCCAATAATAATCATAAAGAGAAGTGAATGTAAGTGTACCTTGAGCAGACTGTCGAGCAGAGAGATCTTCAGAGGAATATAGTTGGAGAAAAGCTCTTCTGCCTTCAAACAAACCAACATTTACTAACAACACCAAGTCAAACTCTAGGAAATGATGACAAACCAAAGACTTCATACCTGTTTATAAAGTGACTGGCGATAGTTTTCAATCTGCACACAGAAATAAAACAAACACCGGTGACATGAGTTTACTTTCACTTTAAACCAGGAAGAGTGACTCAGGCTTTTACATTTCGTTATAAAGAAAACTACCATAGAAAAGCCCAAAACAATCATTTGATTTACTGTATATACTACAACAAATCTTCAGCCTTCGGACTCTTTTGAAGTTTTAACATCGTTGTGTCATTTTCAGTCCGGCTTTAGGACACGACACGCGCGGGTTGAATAAGATTATTTTTCCGAAGATAATAATATGATATTAATATAATAAAGTCCTCTTACCCTGCGAGCATTATCAGTGTTTATCTTCAGTGCAGATCCTTTCGACATATTGACCTCGAACGACACGATGATGTGTTTGTTCTGGATCCTTTCAGCGATTCACTTTCACACTTTCGATTTCATCTCCACACGCCCACAATGTAACGACACAATGAAACGAAATTCAAAAATCAAGGGTTTCAGATTGATATATTTAGGCTTTAAAACGAAGGTTATTTTTCGACAGCAAGCTCGAGAATCAAAAAACTCGCTCGTTTATGAACCATTCGGCCAGAAATGAAGTTTAAACAGGTGCACAAACATTTCTCTTTTGCATGACTTGTTTTTGTTTTGAAGTGCATATAAAGTTTATGTTTTTTAATCAAAAGCATTAGTTGAAATTGAGAAAATGCACCAAATTGAACCCCAACAATATCAAAAGAACTCTCAAGACTTTATATCGCAGAGCCTCAGAAGAGCGATGGCAACAGAAACAGTGGAGCACGTGTTAACACATTGTGAGGAATATAGCAGTGAGAGAGCTCAATCTGTCGAAGAACTCAAAGAATTGAAGGTTAGACTAGCAATTAAAGAATTATTTCAGAGTGCACAGAAAGAATCTAAAATATAACCTATTTTATTACGGTTTCTGACAGAGTCACGTTTGTTACACAGAATTTAAGGTTGTAAATCTTTTTTTTATTATTAAGTCTGGTAGTATTTTCCACTTCCTCCTCCATGGTCTTCACACTCCATCCCAGTAGGTGGCGGATAAGTACCAACAGCTGGTTTGCCAACCGCCATTAAAACAAACAAAGAAAGAAAGAAAGAAAGAAAGAAAGAAAGAAAGAAAGAAAGAAAGAAAGCAATGGAAACAGTTTGGGGTGATTTCAGGTCACCTGCTCAAGTGTGTTGTGCTTTCTCGTCACTAATGTTTAACACACAAGCTGGCTGCACAAAACTACAAACGTGCGTCGCATTGGTCATTTAATGTGCTATGGTGCTTTTTATCGACATTTGGAAAATAAAAGAAGTTTTTGCGGTACATGATTAATTAAAGTATATATATATGTAACATTCTTGATCACTTTATCATAATTTCAATTGGAATGAAATGGGAAACTGAGAAGATTCGTGCCTTGGTATATTTTTATAAGGATTCGCATGTATTTAGAGTTGTTTTAGCCTTTCGTGTGTGTGTGTGTGTGTGTGTGTGTGTGTGTGTGTGTGTGCGTGCGTGCGTGCGTGCGTGCGTGCGTGCGTGCGTGCGCGCTCATTTCCTGCTGGTGGCAGTAACACAACAGATGCGTCAGAAGACAAACACCCACAAAGAAGAAGAACCGGATACGCGTCACTCTCAGCTGTGGTCGTCTGTTCATTTGACTCAAACCGATGATATAAACTGATTTAATGTGTGTTTGACTTCTGCACAAAGAGAATCAATATAAAGGTAAAGACGCGTGTGTATTTACTCATATGTTTCGCGTTTCTGCTTCAACACAATCGTTTGATAATGACTTTAATGAAGTTCATTCAGTGATGTGACATGTTTGAATCGATCAGTCACAGTTTATTGTTCACTTACATCAAGTTCTTTCTTCTTTCAGTTTTTAAGGTGTTTACTGTATCAGTATTGTGTAGATTGTTCACGTCATATTGTTTAAATAATCAAAGCATTTATTATATTGCTGGTTTGTGAGATATCATTAGATGTTTTTACTTTGTCATATGTGTTATTTTTTATATATTGTGTCATGTTACTGTCGCTGTACATCAATCTTAACAAGACACATGGACTTCTATGGACATTAGTTTGTTCTTGAATGATATTACAACACAAACACCCGTTTGGCCTTGACAATCATTGAAATACTTTGGACTTTGTGTGTTTTTGTGAGATGGCTGAGGTGGAGTTGTCGTGTTTGGCTTATGTGAAGATGTACCTGCACGCCAGTCAGTTTCCCCGCTGCAGTGTTAATGGACTGCTGTTATCCTCCAGTCCTGCAGGAGGCGCTGCTGTGTGTGTCACCGACTGTGTGCCACTGCTACACACACACCTGTCACTCACTCCCATCACACAGCTCGCGCTCACACAGGTAACACAACATACCTGTAACTGCACAACATTACTCTATAAGATATATTGATGACGGATGAATGCTGCAGTGTATTCTTATTTTGTGTTGTGTAGTACATCACTGGTCATGTATTTCATTATGTCTGTCATCAGTTTGATCACAGATTTATAACACAATAAACATGACTTCTTGCGTCACAGGTAGATGTTTGGTGTTTGCAGACACAGCAGAGGATTGTGGGATATTATCAGGCTAATGCTTGTGTATCTGACAGCAGGTATTCCTTCATCTTTTTTTCTTACCTGAGTTGATTGAACGTCTATATTCAGTGTGATTGTGTTTCAGCCCGACACCTTACGCTTTCAAGATCGCAGACAAGATCTCAGAACAGTGTCACAATGCCGTCTTACTCATGGTGAGTTAAGCGTATGTAACAGGTGCAAAAGTGCCTGTTAAAGGGTTAGTTTTTAATTGAAGGGAAAACTCTTTGTGTCAGATTGATGGAGAGAAGATGTTTCCGGGCTGCCGTGTGCCTCCTATCGTCATGTATGAGCGTAAAGACGCCCGCTGGACTCTCAAAGACAAACACACGTAAGCAGCAAATGTCAACGCACACATTTCTGTGTTAAATAAGACTTCATATTCACATGTTAATGACCTGTGTGTGTGTAGAATAATGCTCCGTCAGTGGGAGGAGACGTGTTCAGTAGCTCAGCAGCTCTTCACTTCTGGGGATCAGGCACTCTTGGTGGATTTCGACAGCCATTTAGATGACATCACAAAAGACTGGACCAATCAGAAACTCAATGCTAAGATCACGGAGCTGGTCTCTCCAGCTAATGGAAGGATGTGAATACATGTGTGTAGTGTACAGTATGTGTGTCAACAGACTGATCTTGTCATCGTCCATGATTTGTCTTTCACTAGAGATTGTGTGACAGTTTCTACACGATCAGTCCAGATACTGCCACAGTAACACACCCATATATGCACAAACATTTCCCTTAGTCTTCCAGACTCGCGAGTGTTTTATTAATGGTTTTAATTTAAAATAATGAAAATAAATGCACACTAACATCGAGTTGCATTTCTAGACATTTGATCTTGTCCTTTCCATTAAAATCAAAATGATAGAATAATCAGTGATGTTTAATGTTAAACTGAAAATGTCATTTCACACATATAGGGAATCTTTCTCTCACGATGTCAGTTTGATGGTTTGGTCAGAACGTCTGTTAACTCCTCCCCTCCAGCTGTCAGTCTGCCACCAGTGTCTTACAAAACAAACCTTGAGGAGACGAGTCAATGATCCTCAAAATAGTCAATTCCAGCTTTCTGCTCTAAATTCCATCTTCTCTTGTAGCGGTTTCAATAAATACTGTAGTAAATTTTACTTTTTACTACAATAGAATAGATTCTAGTGTACCGTACAGTTCTCACTACATTATATAGTTGTTTATAATAATAATAATACATTACTCTGTAGTATCAGTAAAGTGAATCAATGAACTTCAGTGAATAGTGTAGTAATTCACTGTTACTGTCACATTTTTAAAACACATGTACAATAGAGATTTATTATGGAAATGTTGAAAAACACTGGAGTAAATACTTCTTACAGAATTTGTCTTGTGGGTTGACTCTGATTTTATTTAAATCTGTAAAGTATTTTTGAATTATCCACGTCTTTATTTATTCTTTCATTTTTTTAACATTTATGGATTTTGCAGATGCTTTTATCCAGAGCGGCTTGCATTCCCTGTGACTATAAGTTTGTTACCAAGTAACATGAAAATGTTCTTCCTCACATCTGCTGTCAGAAGATCATCGTCATGATGACACAAAGTCAAGTGACAACAACATTTGAGCTGTATTTCCATTTATTAATGCATCTTACAGAAAAAAAACATAATTAAATATGAATGATTTAACTATAATATTAGCGTTATCTAGGTACATATATATTGATTATATAAACATTGCTGGCTAAACTCTATTTGTAGTTAACTGTGGTTTGTGTTTAATGCATATTGTGAGAGAATTTGATGATTATTAATTTCTCTATTTCAATAACTTATGCAGTCTGACTGACACAAAGTTCAGCAGCGGCTGATCTGATGCTATTACAGACGTTATGTAGCAGATGGTGAAAGAACTACAGAAGTATTGAGATGTAATGTTGATGATTACAGTGTGACAATATATTTCCACTAATTATCTACTGCTTACCTAAACATGATTCCTATCAGCGGTTTTGCTTTTTATAGTATTTCTTTCAGTCAGTGTTATTTCAAGGGCTTGTTATTTGTTGCTCTGACACATCAACAAAGTTGAGCGTAACTTCTCCTGTAGGTGATTGGCTGGCCAGGCTTTTGAGAATGGCAATAGAGTCTCTGAACGTCTGGACCTCTTGTATCTGAGACTGGGCCCATGGAAGACTGATCTGAAGAAAAACAACATTTAGATGATGGAGAGGAATAATTGAGCAAACGTTTGAATGATTGCATCCATCTTCACCACATCACAAACAAGAGACGTGTACCTTAATGACGATGTGTTTGTCAGACAGATCATCTCCTTCCATCAGCTCTTCTCCAAAACACAATGTGATGTCTGTCTGAGGTGGATTTCCACCGCTGCGGTAAGAGTCCAACTCTGATGACAGAAAAAAACACTTTTAATCAGCACAATAGCATCTGATTGTTTAGTAAATGTCTGACATCTTATGAGAAGAAAAGGTTTTATTCAGATAAATATTAAATATATATATGTATACAGCAGCACCTTTTATAAATGAAAGAACACTTTACAAGATAGACAGTTAAACTGTTTTTTTACAACAGGTAAAAACAAAAAAAGGACACATGCTCAAATAATAATCAAATCAGGTAATGATCACGCAGAAAACAAATATTAAAACATCATCTGTTATTCCTAAAAACTAAAACTGTTATTTATAAAAACAAAGAAGAGTTTTAAAACAGAGTGAAGATTATGAGGCAGCTCATCAGTTTATCAACACTTTTGAGTTTGACTAACAGGTCATCAATGCTGGATCTGACAGTAACTCTATGACAGGTTTTATAATCCAGGACTAGGAGTTTAATCTGAATATGACAGATGAGTCAGTGAAGTTGGTGAAGAATTTAGGTGACAGGTACAGATTTATTTATGTGTTTATTTGATATGACAGTGGAGAACAGACAGGTAAGCTTTTGGTTAGAGACAGAGGAGTGGGACTGGCAAAGGATACTTGAGAGAGGGAAATCTAGTGCACTGAATTTGGGACAGTTATTGAGGGAACGATCCAGACACAATCAATAAGGCTGTGTTCACATTTTACAAGAAAAAGTTGACAGCGTTTTTAAAGTAAAAAAAAAGCTTGCAGTGTTGTGGTTACAAATTGTGGCGGCAATGTTCAAATGTCCTGAGTGCTATTTAAAATAGCACTCAGGACATTTTTGAAAACACAGTTTATTCCATAGGAGACGAAGGCAGCTTCAAAAATGAAGTCAAATGTGACCATAGCCTACATGTGTCATGCTGGGAAAAGCTTTTGTCTACATTTAAGTATCTGATATGCAGTCTTTAGGTTCTTAAAGACAGGAAACAGTGAAAGAGAGAGGACAAATCAGGTAGGTTAATCAGAAAAACAAACCTGAATATCTTATGCAAAGCTATGAAATTTAAGACGTTTTATGATCTCAAGTGATAGCACATAACAAACACCAGAGGACCAATAACAGATCCTTGAGGTACACCACAAGGCAAAGCGACACAGTACAGGTGTTTGTCTTTGATGATGGATGTTTGCACTTTTTGGAGTTTTTGAGACCGGTTTGTAAAACTGTTTTTAAAAGTTTATATTTATTTATTGTGACAATTTTAGTGACTTGCGCCTGAACTGCCAACACAGACAGATAACATGTTTATTTCATTGAATATAAAATGACCAAACTGCTGTAAGGCACTTTTATTCTCGTATGTATGAGTATGAGTTGTATCAGACAGTAATAATAAATGCAAAAATGAACCATCACACTGTACACACACTGCTGAAGGGGTAGTGTACATGTGTAACACTCACGCTGTTTGAACATGTCTTTGTTGAACAGCATGGTGGGCTCGCTCGTTCGCTCCATCTTACAGGGTCCCGTCGTGAGGTTATGAGGTCCTCTCCAAAACACTCGACCCTGACAGAAGCGTTTGGCGTAAATGCCTCCCCCCGTCGATGCGAGCACCACCCCTCGCTCCATGAAGGGCAGCAGTTTGGAAAGGGCATGCAAACGTGGGGCGAGGCTGGGATCAGAGGTCATATTTGAGGGGGGATCCGGAAGAGGGATGCGAGGAAAACCTGTGCCGTTCAGAGACGGTTGGGAGGGGGGAACGGGTGAGGGGGGCAGGTAGGCGATCCGAATGTCATTACCCACAATCTCTCGCCGCAAAACCTCCTGACCAATGTAGTGCACGCTCACAGAGAACGAGTGAAGCGCTGGAGAGAGAGAGAGAGAGAGAGAGAGAGTGAGGGATGTATCCCTTGACTCAATAACAGTGAGAGTGCAGAGGCTGAAATACCTCTGCTGTCTCCTGACAGAGGAACTGCTTCAATAGTGAAGTTTAACTGAATGTCACCATCTGAAGAGACAAAACATCACAACATCACTCACTTCAACATGCTGACATCATTTCTCTTCTGCTTCTATCAGAAACACAAACACTGCTGCTGTCTGCTATTGGTGGAGACATCCCACAGCCCCGCCTCAAACACTGTATGTTCTCAATTATGACACAAACACTTCAGGTGAATAAACACATCCGCACAGAAACTATAGACACAACTACACAATCTTCACTTTTGGCTGTATTTCGAACTGATCAGTCTGCTCTAAAGACCCCCCCAGCTCACAGAAACAAACTGACTGAGCATTCTAGATGACTGGAAGAGTCAAACGTGTGACAGTGAGATAGAGAGATCATTACTGTCGTCACTCTCTGACGGTCTGGTGTCCAGCTGCGCGTGCAGTGTGATCTCATGTGCTGGGTTTGGGACGGACACTTCATGTTCAACCTGTAAAACATGAGATGAGAGAAGCTGTCAGTAATGTATTGAGCACAGCTCTAAATTGTGAGTCTTTAATTTGCTGCTGTTCACCGTGCTGATTGGCTGAGGTGTAGTCACCTCCTCTTTAATCTTTTTGCAGGTGATCTGTTCTTCGGGCTCTGATTGGTTGGGTCTTCTCCTGCTGCTGCTCTTCACTGCCCTACGCCCGCTCTCTCTTTTTACGGTCACGACTCCTATAGAGAGCGAGAGAAAACACTCCAGATCACAATTATAATCTTAACATGTGATCATCTGTGATGATGATGATATCTGTCTGGTGTCTGAGTTTTGTGTACCCTGTTCTTCCAATGGGATGAGGCGATAAACCTTGTACGGTTCAGAGATGTCCAGCTGTGACCTCTCAGTGACCTCACAGAACTCTGGACTTTTGTTGAGAGCGCATCGAAGTCGAGTTTTCCACGACGCAGGGTCACAACTTCCATTCTCCAGAAGCTTCCCTTTAAACTCAGCCCAAGCCTTTCATCAGCAACAAAAAAAACATCACATGTGTCAATCAATCAATCAATCAATCCCTTCATCCAGTGAGAGAATCAGTGCCAAATGAATTCAGTTCATGTGAAACATTTACTTGAACAGGAGACAAATGAAGAGAAGAGACAGAGAGAAAGAGATAGAGAGATAGAGAGATAGAGAGACAGAGAGAGAGAGAAAGAGAGACAGACTAAACAGAGAGAGAGAGAGAGAGAGAGAGTGAGAGTGAGAGACAGAGAGAGAGAGAGAGACAGACAGAGAGAGAGAGTGAGAGTGAGAGTGAGAGAGAGAGAGATCCGTGATGAACAGTCACACTTTTTGTGAGCTGCAGAAATACAATGAAAATTTAGGAAATTGACCTTTTAATAGAGACAACTTATAGTTTAAAAAGAACCTGATCACTGCTAGAGCAACATTTTGAACATTTTGAGCAGATTTTTTTTATTCTGCCTCGAGCGGAGACCATTTTCGAATCGGGGCCTGTGTGGAGATTTTTAACAGACTGAGTTTCAGAGGAGGAATCAACTGGATCATTGGATAAGAACTTGAATGAACTTTTGATGCCATTGGATGTTTTCCTGATACAGATCCTTGTCCTGTCTTGAGCTGAGACCCTTTAAATCGAGTCTTATATGAAGTTGGACATAGACTGAACATCAGAGGAGGTACAGACTGAACTATTGAAAAGGAGCTTAAACGGACATAATTTATATCTATTGGAGATTTGTTTGGATGAAATTGGACATTTTGATCTTGTTTTGCTGTCTATATTTATAAATATTATTAGGATTTTGTATTTTTTAGCTATATAAACGCATATAGTGTGCAACAGGAATTTTGAAAACAAACAGATCAACAGTTTTTTCAGTTGAGTGTTTACATTCTAAAGTCAGCCATGGCAACAGCAGCAGACTGGCCCCGCCCCTTTGTTTACTCTCAGAAGAGCTCTGAACACTCAAAGCAGATCCAGAGACAGAAACAGATACGGGAGAATCCTGAAACATTGTTTGCTGACAATGATCATAATACTATGAGTCACCTGCTCTTCTTCACTGAAAACAGCTCTTTATGGCACACTGCTTTCTGTCAACACTTCACCTTCATCACAAAAAGAGGCATATGTAAAGGCAGACAGATCTTGATATTTGAAGATGAAGAAAGAAATGAAGATTCAAGAATTCTATCGCTGAACATCTATCAAAATGGCACTGTCATGATCCAAGGATCAGATCCAGCCCTCCGTTCATTTATAGTGGACTTAACAGAAATAAAAAAGCAGTCACAGATTGAAACAAGCTCCATACAAAAAGATCTTACTACTGACTCTTCACCTAAAGACATCCAACATACAGCAACAACTACAACAGCCTTAACTCAGTCTCCCATGTCAAAAATGAAAGAACATTTCTCACTCCTGGAGATGGATATGGTGGAACTAAAAGAATTCATAATGTCTGAATGTCTGAATGATAACAGCAACATGGAGCAACTTAAAAATAATATAATGACTCTAAGACAAGAGGTTGAAGACTTACAGAGAAACAAAGAACAGATGTCAAAGGAACTACAACAAACCAAAGATGAACTGAGAGAAATGAAGTCAATTATGGGAAAACAATTGACAGAAATTAAATCAGAAATGCAGGAAGAGATTTTTATCTTTAAATTAGAACTCCAAAAGAAAGATGAAGTGATAAACAACATGAAGGAACAACTTTCTCAGGTTTACACGTGTAGAGAATCTTCTGCTAAACACCCGACCTGTTCAGTAATCCTTGAGGACAATCATCAGTCACTTCCGGCGGATGAAAGTCAAACCTCACCAGAAGACCACAGCACCGCTTCAGACAACACTACTGAAACAGAAGCTCTTATTCTGATCGACTCCAATGGGAAATACGTCAACCAGAAACTCTTATTCCCAAAAATGAAAGCACAGAATTTCTGGTGCCCAAACACAAGAAAGGCTCTTCAGATCCTGTCGGATAAAAATCTGAATGAAACCTACAAGCACATCATAATCCACACAGGGACCAATGATTTAAGAGTAATGGAAGGTCAGGTGGCTCCTGCACTCAGAGAGGTGGCCATCAAAGCTTCAGAAAGATTCCCTGAGACTAAAATAACCATCTCCACGTTACTGCCACGGAGTGATGTGCCATTTCATGTGATTCAGGGAAACAACGCAGAGCTCTCCAGAAGTTGTGCACTTATTCCAAATGTTTACCTCGCATACCATAGAGACATTCGGCCTCATCATATGTATGATCATGTGCACCTGAACAAGCAAGGAGTACAACTCTTCACAAGAGTGCTGAAAAACACAGCACTTACTAAAAGAGAACACAATCGAAATCCACACAGCAAGAGCAGATCACAGACAGAACGAAACATCCACCCTTCATCAAAGAGCAGAGAGAACTCCACTCCTGGATCTTCATCACAACCAAAGAGCTACGCCGCAGCCGTCCAACAGACACCAAACCCTGCCGCTGATGAACTCAACCAGATAAGACATCTACTCAACATCATCTGCTCCAAACTCGTGAAATAACTCACACACACACTTTTTATTATCTATGAAGTCATTTAAAATTAGTTGTTGGAATATACAAGGTTTGCACTCTTCAACTTTTGGAAACAAGACAATAGACAGAGATTTACTTAGCAGTTTAAAAGATGTAGATATTGCAATATTTCATGAGACCTGGTGTCGGAGTAATGAGACTTTGCACTGTCCAAGAGGTTACAGAGAAATCATTGTGCCATCACTAAAAAAAACCCAAATAAAATGCGGCCGTGATTCAGGAGGAATACTTATATGGCACAAAGAGAATATAAAACATCTGATAAAAACGGTCAAAACTGAAAATTCATTAATATGGCTTGAAGTAAAATCTATTCTACCCCAGAGTAATCTTTACATCTGTGCAGCTTATCTTCCACCTCATGATTCTCCATATTACCAAGAAGAATGCTTTCTTCACCTACACAAAGACATCTTATACTTCCAGTCCAAAGGAAATGTTGTTATATGTGGTGACTTAAATGCAAGGACTGGAAGAGAAATGGATTATGTTAATACCACAGGTAATGATCATATATTTGGGGACATCATGCGCCAGTCAACACCCGTCTTTACTTCGAGAAACAGTTGTGACAATGTCATCAACAGAACTGGGAAACAGTTGTTAAAGCTTTGTAAAGGTCTAGGTCTGTACATCATAAATGGCAGAACCAGAGGAGATTCTTTTGGTAGATTTACTTACTGCTCCAAACTAGGAACCAGTGTGGTTGATTACTCATTGACAGATATTGAGCCAAACTTTATTAATGCATTCACAGTCAGACCTCAACTTCCAGTTTCTGACCACTGCCAAACACTGCTTTACCTGAAGCAGTCGTTTGATGGAGTCAGAACATCAAACAAACAGGAAAAACTGTTCCCTTTAAAACCCAAGTTCGTTTGGAATCAATCTAATGTCGAACTATTTAAAGAAAACATTAGCAGCCCTGAAATACTAAAACTCCTGGATGAATTTATGTCTAGAGAGTTTACCCCAGATACCAATGGTATAAACTCAGCTACACACGATCTTAATTATATATTGCAAACATTGGCGACTATATCTAACGTGAAACAACAAAACAATCATAAAATACATAAAAAAAGAATTAAAGAAGATGTTTGGTTCGATAAAGAATGCAAATGTGCCAGAAAAGAGCTTCGCCAGCTTGCTAATAAGAAACATAGAGAACCAACAAATCAGACACTTCGGCTCAACTACTCGAATTGTCTGAGAAACTATAAAAAACTTATTTGTTACAAAAAAGATAAATATTATGAAGCTAGAATTGAGGAAATTGAAGAATCCATTGAACAAAACAATTTTTGGAATCTCTTTAAAAAATCTGAAAGCCCCAAATCAGACATATTACTAAAGAGCAGCACAATTTGGAGCTCTTACTTTAAAAACCTTTATCAAAAAATGAAACCTTCAGACCTCAATCAGCCCCAAATAGAAACAAAGGAGAAATTAGAAGATCTAAAGAAAACAATAAAAAAATACCAAAATCCATTAGACACACTCATCGCAACTTCAGAAATAACACAACACATTAAAAATCTTAAACTCAAGAAAGCATGTGGACAAGACAACATTAGTAACGAAATGCTGAAACACAGCGGCCCTTATATAATTCAAGCCCTAGAAAAACTATTTAATCTGGTGTTAAGGTCTGGAACCTTCCCTGAGACCTGGTCAGAAGGACTCATCACCCCTATTTATAAAAAAGGAGATAAATTTGAGCCCAATAATTACCGGGGAATTTGTGTGGGCAGTAATCTTGCAAAGCTTTTTTGTAATATAATAAACAGCCGAATAGTTACATTTCTGACAAAATACAACATCCTAAATAAATCACAAATTGGCTTTCTTCCAAAACAACGGACATCAGACCACATCTACTCTCTCCATACTCTAATCAACAAAAATCTTAAGGGCAAACAAAGGAAGATATTTTCATGCTTCGTTGATTTAAAAAAAGCTTTCGACTCTATTTGGCATGATGGTTTATTATACAAATTATTAAAAATTGGAATCGGTGGAAAAACATTTGACATTATTCAATCCATGTATGAGAACAGTAGATGTGCGGTCAAACTTGGAGATTTCAGAAGCATTTTCTTCCAGCAGGGTCGTGGAGTGAGACAGGGATGCGCTCTGAGCCCAACCCTGTTTAATATCTACATAAATGATCTGGCTGAAACTCTGGAACGCTCCAGTATCCCAGGACTTACTCTGCATGATTCTGAGGTTAAATGTCTGCTCTATGCAGATGATCTGGTGCTGTTATCCCCAACAGCAGAGGGACTTCAGAAGAGCTTGTCCCTGCTGGAACAATACTGTGAGGAATGGGCTCTGACAGTGAATCTAGACAAAACCAGAGTCATGGTGTTCCAAAAGAAGGCCAGATCTCAGGGAAACAAACACCAGTTCACTTACAGAGGAGAAGTCCTCCAACACACCACTAGCTACACGTATCTGGGCATTGATGTGTCAGCATCCGGGTCTTTTGCTCTGGCAGTAAAAGCTTTAAGTGAAAAAGCTCGTAGGGCATTTTATGCCATAAAAGCACGATTTGGCAAATTAAGTTTACCAATTAAAACATGGTTAAAATTATATCACGCAATCATTAAACCAATTCTCTTGTATGGAAGTGAAGTCTGGGGACCAACATTAAATTTTCAAAATTGGGATAAAAGTGTGTTAGAAAAAACCCATTTGGAATTTGTTAAGAACATCCTAAGAGTAAACAGAGGCACACCTAACCATGCCTGTAGAGCTGAAATAGGCTTATACCCCCTAAACATTGAGATACAAAAACGAGCTCTTCAGTTCTGGCATCATCTCAACCAATCCCATTCAGAATCCATTCAATATAAAGCCTTACTTGCTAATGAAAGCCCAACAATATCTCATCCTCTAAACATACTCACAGCCCAGCTAATAAATGAAACTCAAGCTAAATCTGACTCGAAACACAACCCTGACATATACAAAGAGATTGACAAACATCTCAAGTTTAAATATGATGAAAAATTAAAAAAAGAATTTGACCAACACACCAAACTCCAGTGTTATTCTGCCCTGAATAGAACCACCAAACTGGCAAACTACTTGTCAATAAAACAATTTCAAGAAAGACAAATCCTTTCAAAATATCGTCTCTGTGACCATGATTTAGAAATAGAAAAAGGAAGACATAAGAACTCCTGGATTGTAAGAGAAGAAAGACTTTGCAGACACTGTGACCTAAATCAAATAGAGGATGAGAAACACTTTCTTCTTGTTTGTCCTAAATACACCACTACAAGAGAAACATTTTTTCCACAATTTGAAGTATTGAATCATTCATTTAATACTATAAGTGATTCAGAGAAACTCCACTATCTACTTGGAGAAGATGATAGGGCAGCCAAACTAGCTGCAAAATATGTATATACTATTCACCTTATACGAAAAGGTTAATTCATAAAATGTGTTTTATTTTATGAAAAAATGTATTTTACTTATTTTCTTCATTGTACTTTTATTTATTTTTATAGATTGACAGACTGTTATTTGTAGTTATTGTAGTGATGTAAATCAACCGTGATACTGTAATATTTTAGTTGCAAAATGCTTTGGCAATACTTTTGAACTTGAACTTGAACTTGAGAGAGAGAGAGAGAGAGAGACACAGAGAGAGAGAGAGAGAGAGAGAGAGAGAGAGAGAGGTATCAGAAGGGATGAGAAAAGAGTTCCTGTCCTTTAGTTCCTGTAGCTCAACTGCTACAGTTTTGTGTTAGCAGCGCAGGTCATGGGTTCCTTTTCCCAGGAAACACCAGTATTGAGGAGAGGAGCAGAGGAGGAGGAGAAGTAAGAAGGAGAGGAGTAGAAGAAGAGAGGTGGAAAAGAAAGGGAATTAGAGGAGAAGACAGGAGGAGAGAAGTAATAGAGAGGGGAGGAGAGAAGAGCAGAGGAGGACAGGAAATTTAGAAAAGTAAGGAGCAGGTGATTAGAAGAAATGAGGAGATGGAAGGAGGATTGGAGGAGACGTAAGGAAAAGAGGAGAGCAGAGGAGGAGAAATAAGGAGGAAAGGAGGAAAAGAGAGGGGAGGAGAGGAGAAATAAGGAGGAGAATAAAGGAGGAAGGGTGAAGAGGGAGAGGAGGAGATAAAAGAAGTGGAGAGGAGAGAGAAGGAGAGGAAAGAGAGAGAAGAGGCTTGAGGAGAAGAGAGGTGAGGTAGAGACGTGAGGAGAGAAACGAAGAGGAGATGAACAGGAGTAGACAAGATGAGAGGAGACGAGGAGAGATGGGGATGAAAGGGGGAGAAGAGAGAAAATTTAACAAAACCTTTATTATTAAAACATTTAATTGGTACATCAAATAAAGGAGAGATGAGAGGAGAGGAGGAGCATCAAACCCCTGGATGAAGTGAATAATCAGAGCTCTGGAGGAGAACAGATGGACGTTTAAAGAAAGAGAACGAGAAGACTGTCAGACATGATGCCAAGACTCTCACACTCACACACAGACACACACTCAGTGCTCATTAGAGTTGTGTTGTTATGGAAGTTCATTTAGAAGGTAAAAGATCACATCACTGGAGCGTTTGTTTATCAGATCATCGGATTGTTTCATTACACACACAGAGAACAGGATGATGAGTATGATTACATGAACATGTTCTCTGTTGAGACTGATGTGTTGGTGTTCTGAGATCAGATGTGTGTTAGTCTTGAGATCAGATGAGGGGAGGTGGGACGTGTTCTGCAGTTTTGACAGGAGATGTTGAGCTGCTCAGTGTTGGTAAATTGATCTGGTGATGTAATTATGTTTGATGGATTTCGTTTTAACTCATGTCACAGAAGAGACTACTTATGCATACAGAAAATATACTGCAGTTCACTTTTTACATCTTCAGACAAAGATAGAGAGAGGGAGAGGGAGAGAGAGAGAGACAGGGAGGGTTTGGTCTCCAGGGTCCGGGCCTGTTCCTTTTGTCTCTATTTTTAGCAGCTGAGGAAACTTCTGGAAATGTGCACAGAAGCTGTTTTCTGTAACCTGCGCTCTGCTCATCTGCTGCTGTAACACAATCAAGACATCTCTCCACTGTTTAATTAATAAAAACCTGTCAACACATTTGATTACATCATCACCGAGCGTGCATCATCGTGTACAGTTACACATGTTATCACTCAGTTGTCTGTTGTGTAGATAATATCAGCCTGATCTAGATGTAATGTTTTATAGACTGTTTCATTGGACGCACGCGTCTGGCTCAAAGTTAACTTTACGTCTGTTTTTGGTTTTATGTTACAATTTAGTTTATATTTCATTTATATTATTGTTATTAACATTTCATGTGTATTATTTGTTACATTAAAATAAAACTACTCCACAGTTAATGGGTATATTCAATCAATTACAATAATATTACATTATTAAATCACTGTCATAAATTATTCCAGCATACTGGGCTCTATGTAGTTTGCCCTGTGGTGTGCTCTTTGTTCTGTAGAATGCTCTGTAGATTGCTCAATAGTGGGCTCTGTGTTCTGTAGTTTGCTTTGTAGTGTGCTCTTTGTTCTGTAGGTTGCTCTGTAGAGTTCTCTATGTTATGTAGTTTAATGTAGTCGGCTCTTTGTTCTGTAGTTTGCTCTCTAGAATGCTCTGTAGATTGATCTATAGTGTGCTCTTTGTTCTGTGGTCTGCTCTGTGTTCTGTAGAGTTTTCTGAGCTGTGTAGTGTGCTCTGTGTTCGGTAGTTTGCTCTGTAGAGTGCTCTCTGATCTGTAGTTTGCACTGTAGTGTGACCTGTGCTCTATAGTGTGCTCTGTGTTCTGTGGTTTGCTTTGCCTATGTAGTGTGTTTCGTGCTCTTTAGTGTGCTCTGAGTTCTGTATTTTGGTTCTGTGGCGTGATCTGTAATCTGTAGTGTGCGCTGTGTTCTATAGTTTGTGCATTAGAATGCTATGTATATTGCTCTGTATTGTGAACTGTGTTTTGTAGTGTGCGCTGTGTTTTGTTGTGTGTTCTGTAGTGCGCTTTGTGTTCTACATTTTGCGCTGTAGCGTAATCTGTAGAGTGCTGTAGTGTGCGCTGTTTTCTATAGTTTGCTCTCTAGAATACTCAGTAGATTGCTCTATAGTGTGCTCTGTGTTCTGTAGTTTGATCTGTAGTGTGATCTGTGTTCTGTAGTGTGCTCTGTGCTTTGTAGTGTGCTGTAGTGTGCGCTGTGTTTTGTAGTGTGTTCTGTAGTGTGCTTTGTATTCTACAGTTTGCGCTGTAGCGTGATCTGTAGGGTGCTTAAGTGTACGCTGTGTTCTATAGTTTGCTCTCTAGAATACACAGTAGATTGCTCTATAGTGTCCTCTGTGTTCTGTAGTTTGCTCTGTAGTGTGATCTGTGTTCTGTAGTGTGCTCTGTGCTTTGTATTGGTCTGTAGTGTGCGCTGTGTTCTATTGTTTGTGCATTAGAATGCTCTGTATATTGCTCTGTAGTGTGAACTGTGTTTTGTAGTGTGCGCTGTGTTTTGTAGTGTGTTCTGTAGTGTGCGCTGTGTTTTTTAGTGTGTTCTGTAGTGTGCTTTGTGTTCCACAGTTTGCGCTGTAGCGTGATCTGTAGGGTGCTGTAGTGTGCGCTGTTTTCTATAGTTTGCTCTCTAGAATACTCAGTAGATTGCTCTATAGTGTGCTCTGTGTTCTGTAGTTTGATCTGTAGTGTGATCTGTGTTCTGTAGTGTGCGCTGTGTTTTGTAGTGTGTTCTGTAGTGTGCGCTGTGTTTTTTTAGTGTGTTCTGTAGTGTGCTTTGTATTCCACAGTTTGCGCTGTAGCGTGATCTGTAGGGTGCTGTAGTGTGCGCTGTGTTCTATAGTTTTTTCTCGAATACTCAGTAGATTGCTCTATAGTGTGCTCTTTGTTCTGTAGTTTGCTCTGTAGTGTGATCTGTGTCCTGTAGTGTGCGCTGTGTTCCATAGTTTGCACTCTAGAATGCTGTGTTGATTGCTCTATAGTGTGCTCTGTGTTCTGTGGTTTCCCTGCCTCTGTAGTGTGTTCCGTGTTCTGTAGTGTGCTTTATGTTCTGTATTTTGCTCTGTGGGGTGATTTGTAATCTGTAGTGTGCTGTATTGTGTGCTGTGTTCTATAATTTGTGCTCTAGAATGCTCTGTAGATTGCTCTGTAGTGTGATCTGTGTTCTGTAGTGTGTTTGGAAGAGTTCTCTATGTTATGTAGTGTGCTCTGTAGTGTGCTCTCTTTTCTGTAGTTTGCTCTGTAGTGTGATCTGTGTTCTGTAGCGTGCTCTGTGTTTTGTAGTCTGCTCTATAGTGTACTGTGTGTTCTCCAGTTTGCTCTGTAGTGTTTTCCGTGCTCTGTAGTGTGCTGTATTGTGCACTGTGTTTTGTAGTGTCCTGTAATGTGCATTGTGTTCTATAGTTTGCTCTGTGTTCTGTAGTTTGCTATGTTGTGTGATCTGTGTTCTGTAGTTTGCTCTGTAGTGTGTTTTGGGTTCTGTAGTGTATTCTGCAGTTTGCTCTGTAGTGTGGTCTGTGTTCTAAAGTGTGTTCTGTAGTGTTCTCTGTGTTCTGTAGTTTGCTCTGTAGTGTGTTTTCTGTTCTGTAGTTTTCTCTGTAGTGTGATCTGTGTTGTGTAGTGTTCTCTTGGTTCTGTAGTGTGCTTTCTGTTCTGTGATCTGTGTTCTGGAGTGTCCTGTGTGTGCTGTAGTGTCCTATATTGTGCTCTTGGTGCTGTAGTGTGTCTTTGTAAAGTAGGTTTTATCTGTGACAGGTGAAAGTAATACAGCTGTCGATCAGGACGATGTATAAATGTCCCATTACACACACAGGTCAGATGAGAGACAGACGGATGCATGCTGTACTGTTTTTCACTCCTCAGTTAAAGTGTGAAGTCTTCTTTCTAATTAATGTCCTTAAACGTTTTGAGTGCAGTACTGTGATGCTGCTGTGACTGCTAGGTTTCCTGTTGTTGTTTATTCTGGATGAAATTTATAGAGTTTGGCTTTAATGATGTAAAGCTCCGGGCAGCTTTTAGAGATGTGAGGGGCATCAGCGGCAGTAATTGGCAATTGGAAACTGAAGTGGGTGCGTTTGGTGAAAGACAGCCAGCCATATACTGTATGCGGAGAATATTGTGTTTGATAACTTCACTGTGTGTAACACAAAGGTGTTTTACATTGAGATGAGCAAGAGGATTTCACTACATGACGAGGATAAGATGGAAGAACAACTATTCCTGCATTGTTTTCTCTCACAACTTGACTAAATCGAGTCAGTCCAAAAATAACACGATCGGTTCTTATGTGTGTCGTAACCAAATGTGACGAAGTTCATACTGTACATCAAGACTGGAGAATGTAATATTGTTATGTTTTATAATTATGAGATAAATCTGAGTCATCTGGATACCTAGAGAACCGCAAAGAAAGAAGACAGCGTGAAGCTGAGAGCAGATTGTCTTCTTAATGAAAGATCTGTTTTTAATTCATCCGTTAATGAAGCAGAGAAGATCACTCGTGCTAATTGACGATTTCTGACATCAATCTTGACTTCTCAGATGATAATTGTTCATCAGTCAGGAGGATGAGTGACATGTGTGAGATAGAGGGATGCTGATGTGTGTTCTCACAGATGTGAATTATGACGCAGGCTAAGTGAGGTGTTACTTCGAACATGTTCATACAGTATGTTGTGTGTCATGTGTCTCATTATTCATGCTGTTGTTTAAAGTGCAGAATGGATGAAACGCAATAACACTTCAGCACAACACACACACACACGACCCCCACAAGGCTTAGCCTTTGGAGAACGTTTGGGAAATGTTAAAATGTTTTTGTGATGTTCAGTATGTAGACATGGCAGTTTGATGATGAAGTGTCAGATGTGATACTAACTTCCTACTATGATGTTAAAGGGACAGTTCACACAAAAATAAAAATTCTGTCTTTATTTACTCACTCTACAGTTGTTCCAAATGTGTATAAATGTCTTTGTTCTGATGAAGAGAAAGATATTTTGAAGAATGCTTGATAAGTTCTCGGACCCCATTTACTCCCATAGTAGGAAAAAGTGCAATGGTAGTCAATGATGACCAAGATCTGTTTGCTGTCCTACATTCTTCAAAATATCTTCAACAATTTTCAAACTAAGGGAGTCAATGAAGGTCAAGAACTTTCTCTGTGTTCATCAGAACAAAGACATTTATACACATTTGGAACAGCTCGAAGGCGATGAAATAATGACAGAATTTTCACTTTGGGCTGAAGAATTCCTTTAATGTTTTATTTACATGAAATCAAATCTGTTCAGTGTTTATATTTAGCTAGATCATAGCTTTCATTTGAATGCGAGTAACCTGGTGACCTCCTCTCAGTGTAAAGTGCTAATTAAACTAAGTCTGGAATAGAATCAAGTCTTGACATTCTCTGCATTGTGAATTGAGCTTAGTGAAGAAGCAGAAGCGTCGTCCTCCTGATGGCGTTTGCTCTTTGTGGTGATGTGCGGTTCGCTTCATAACAGTCACAAGTCTGAAGAAAAACTGTGGCATAGTGTTTATAATTGTGTACGCGGTGGTAGGTTATAATTTGTCCAGTTAAACAAGACGGGAGATTTTAATTGCACAGAAACTGATGAATGGAGGTAAATTGGCGAGAGCTTCACGCTGTGTCACCACGAGCAATTACTCAATTACACCACTGAACAACATCTGCACGGCAATAAACTCCAACAAAATGACACGAGACATCATCTCTAGGACACACAAGTGTGATGTCACGGAGGAAACGAAATCACCAATGACATCACAAATGCTTCACGTGAGATAAGTCCCCCTGAACAGGACTTTACATCCGTTTTCTAACACATTTCTGAGTGAAAGGAATATCTACTGAGACAAATAGTGGGCGTGGCTTTCGACTTTCTCTGCAATTTGATTGGCTGTTGAAAAACAGCTGTTGCGTTTTGAAATGGAGGAGTTAACGGATGCTCCACCCACGCTGTCTAATTTACATAATTTGAACAAGTGCAGTTTCAGATTTTAACTGCAGATTATGAGGGCACCCGGATTTTAAAAAGAAAATGACCAACATATATGAGCTATTTACTATAAACGCTGCAAAATTTATCAAAAAAATAAGAATTGTCAGTTTTAATGTCACTGGAATTTTAATATCAACACCATCATTTCTCCATCATGTCATTTTTTTATCAATTCACGTCAACAATTTGACAGCTCTTCTAAAATGTTCGATTTTTTTCAGTAATAATGAGTCTTTTTTATAATAGAAGATGTCGTTCTTGAAACCATAAACACTTGAAAATAAGACTTTGCCACTACATTTCGGTAGATTTAAAACAAGACAAAAAAGGAGACAAAAAAAAGAGGATCTTACTTTAGGACACGTTCTCTCAAAAAAAAGATCTTGATTCTAATTTTATTTTAATGTTCTTTCCGAGTAAACCCTGCTGTTCACAACAGAAACCCTGAAGGTGTCCAATAAAATACCATTATGAACCAGGTTCTTAAAAACGACAAAAAAAAGATTCGCTCCACCCTGCATTAGCAGAATCAGTATTTTTATATTTCGGTTTTTGTCTTTTGTTCCAAAAACGGTTTACTTACAAAAGTACCTTTTCTAAACATGTTTTAACTTACAGTAAAGCTATTAAAGACACATCTGTACATTTGGTTGATGCTCTATTGTTTAAAACATGGTCTAAGCGTCTGAAAGCAAACTAGCAGTTAAACGGGTTGTCCCGGTTCTCTTAATGAGTCATGTGTGTTTTTTGGGCGTAACGTGCAACAAACCAATCAGAAGATGTGTCTGAATTCGCCCACTATCTCCTATTTAGTGCACTGCTCTATATCGGACGTCAGCCATTTTGTAGTGTTGTCTGAATTCTGGGGCTGCAACCTTTAAGGTCACGGACTTAAAAACGAGGACTTGGTTTTCAAAGCACACAGCCTGAAAGGTCCAAGAAGTATATTTAATTCACCAACCTTACAAATATAAAAAACACAATAATGCAATAATGCAATAATGCTGCTTGTTCTTTGGTCGTGGCAGGACTTGACATATCTTGCAGCAGGTTTGAGCTTCTTGACTTTTCTCCCAGTATGTATGAGATCTTGTCCTTTTGTTGAAACTGGTCAAAGTCTTTGTGTAAGTTTGTAAACTGGGGGAAGAATGTTTCTCTGATGTGTGTGTAGTTGGGACAGGAGAGGAGAAAGTGCAGCTCTGTTTCCACTTGATTGTGTGTGCAGTGTGGACACAGTCGCTCTTCTCTCGGTGTCCATGTGTGTCTGTGTCTGCCGTCTCTACAGTGAGCTGGTGATCACTGAGTCTGTACATGCTCAACACTTTTCTTAGTTTAGGGTCTGATACGCTTGTGAGGTATTCTGACACTTTATATTCTCTCTTTAGTGACAGATAACATTCCAGTTTACTTTGCTGAGCTGTTGCTTCTGTCCAGTGTTTGAGATATTTCTCTTTTTGTGTTTTGATCATTTGGTTTAGTCTGGCTGGGGTTTGGGGTTGACTTGGGCATGTTTGGGGTTGTAGAGTTAGTTGTGAGATCAGTTGGATGAAGGGGTTTCTCTCTGGGCTCAGCTCTTGATGTCTTAAGGCTTTGTGATGGAGTGTGTCTGTGTCACTGTTCTTAAGGTGTGTGTAGAATTTTAAAGGTCTTTTTTGTATTTTAATGATTAGAGGATACAGTCCTAATTCTGCTCTGCAGGCGTTGTTTGGAGTTTTTCTTTGTACCCGTAGAATGTTTTTACACATTTCTGTTTGCAGAATCTCTATTGGGTGTTTGTCCCATCTGGTGAACTCTTGGTTGGCGATAGGACCTCAAACCTCACTTCCATACAGCGCGATTGCTTCTATAATTGATTGTATTATTTTCAGCCAGATTACGGTTGGGATGTCAATTTGATATTCTTTTTGATTGCGTAAAAGGCTCTTCGTGCCTTGTCTCTCAGGTCATTCACAGCCTTGTTTAAGTTTCCGGTGTTACTAATGTTTATACCAAGATATGTGTAGTTCTTTGTGTGTTCTAGGGGCACGTTGTTTAGTTTGAAACGGTGATGTTGGTTTTGGCTACTGGGCTTTTTTTGGAATATCATGACTCGAGTCTTCTTAAGGTTAACCGATAGGGCCCATGTTTGGCAGAAAGTGTGCAGGGTGTCCAGATGTTGCTGTAGACCCTCTTTTGTGGGTGACAGCAGCACCAGATCGTCTGCAAACAGGAGGCATTTCACTTCGGTGTCTTGTAAGGTCGGACCGGGTGCTGGTGACTGTTCTAGAGTCATCGGGCATCAAGGCAGGATACACCCTGGATGGAGTGCCAACCCATCGCAGGGCACACACACTCACTCATTCACTCACGCACTCACACCCTACGGACAATGAAATTTGAGCATTTTGAAAGTGTTTTCTTATTTTCTTCCCCCTCCTTTGGTCTTATCAAATTGTTTTGAGATTACTGAGTATTAAAAGCCGGTCGCGGCTTTTGTCGCGTGCCGGTATGGCCTCTGAAGTTAGACAGGGAGTCTCTTACCTGTTGTTACGTAATGGATGCAGGTGTGTACCTGAACTTGCCGTGAGCGTGGAGGATGTTCTCGTGGTGGTGGGAGAAAGTGTCGGGTTCGACAATATTCTCTCAGCATCGCGAATGAACAAAGCAGTCATCGTGTTTTTAAAAACAGAGCAGTTAGTTAACCAGGTAACTGAGAATGGATTATGGATTAAGGAAATCTTTGTGCCCGTTACTCCTTTAACGGCCCCGGCAACTAAAGTCACTATTTCTAATGTACCGCCTTTTGTCTCAAATGACGCGATTGTGAAAAAAGAATTAACCCGATTCGGTAAAATCGCAAGTCCTGTCAGAAACATCCCATTAGGATGTAAAAACACTGATCTCAAACATGTTTTGTCGTTTATGAGACAAGTGTTAATGTTTCTGACTTCAACAGAGCGCACATTAGAGATCTCGTTCCATGTAAGTCATGGAGATGGATCATATATGCTGTATGGAAGTACCAACAATCTTAAGTGCTTTGAATGTGGAAACATAGGCCATAAACGCTTCTCCTGTCCTAATAAAAAAGAGGATGTTGAAAAGCAGCTGCCTGTTAATATCACTGAAAATGGATCAGCTCATCAAAATGAAACCAGTGACACCGAGGATAATACGGCAGCAGCACAGCAGAGATGGGAACAAGTCACATATGGTCAAGTACAAGCAAGTCTCAAGTCTTAACCATCAAGTCTCGAGTCAAGTCTCGAGTCACAGTTTAGACAAATCAAGCAAGTCAAGTCAAGTCAAGTCAAGGGTTCACCCCAAGCAAGTCAAGTCGAGTCCTGATAAGTGTCAAGTCAAGTCAAGTCAAGGGTTCACCCCAAGCAAGTCAAGTCGAGTCCTGATAAGTGTCAAGTCAAGTCAAGTCAAGTCGCAGTGCTAAAATAAACAGTGGTTAATTTTTTAGATTCATGTTTATTTTTGTACTGAAAAGATGAACTTACATTATGTATCTTATTCACATTGCTATATATGAATTATATGCATATCTGTGCAACATTAATATCTGAAAATAAAAGTGTTGCTTACACAACAGAAATCCAGTCTGAAATGTATAATACAATCTAATTCAATTTATTTGAAACATCTACACAGAAATGGAAATACTCGTATCAGACAGAATGACTTAAGACTTAAGCATTTATACAGACTATGCAGCTTATAAACTAAGAATTGTGACTGAAAACTTGACTATTGTATGTTTTAAGTATATGATGCTGTAATACTTGTGCTGTCCATTAAAGTGCACAAATAGGCCTATAGGGAATTTGCATCTAGTTATGGGAATCCCGGATCATTTTATTGCCTTCGATATTGAATCTTATTTATCAAAATGAACGGATCTTTTTCATTTCGGTAGAATATAAATTAAATGTATGTTAACATAGCCCAGTGATGAAGTTATGATGCTTAATCGTCATCTCTGTGGTGGACGCGCAATATGCAGTTTCATACGTAATATATAATCTGAGAATATTTGTTTTCTATTTGAACTGGTTTCATTATTTTACAGCACAAAACGTTTTGTTGTTATTTTGAGTATAAAAAATGCAAACAGTAAACAGATTCAAACTATGAAATTATTCCCGTCAGTATGACCGAAAAGTTTTTAAAGAGTTTTTTAAGTGCAAGTGATCTCACCGGCGCGTCCATGTCAGCCGGTCATGCAGTATATAAGCGAGCTGCTATTCAGCTTCCACACGCAGTCCACACAAACACTTGAACACGCGCTCATTTAATATAGACATTAGCCCACATGTAATACAGAGAATCCCTTCTGTATTTTAAGATGATTTTAATGTTTTAAGAACATAATAATCTGGGCTGCGGATTCCCCAATTCATCTACTCATGAGATGAGATGTAGGCCTATCAGTGATGATCGATGATCACATTTCTAATAATAAAAAACAACCAAGGCAAAATTATGACAAACAGAAACGATTAATTCATTACATTAGTGATCGTTTTATTACACTGACTATAAAGAAATGACTTTCTTACCTTGCGTCGTGGTTCTAGTAATGTCGGATGAAATTCGACGTTGTGTTTGTCAGAAATCCTTGCGTTGCATACTCTGAACTGGACCGTGAAAATAAAAAAAGATTTGCCAGTTGCAAAGTCCTTGTAGCCAAACGTGACTATCTGAGGAGCTCGACTGCTGTCTGCCATTGTAATGGCCACAACTTTTTCAAGCCGCCAGGCGCGAGAGCAGTTTCCTCTCTATCGTAACTGCTCGTCAGTAATTGGCCGTTACCTTGTTTGACGCGGTTTGAGTTGAGCAGCGTTAAAGGCACAGGCGCTGTAGTGCTGCTGAGTCACGATAATTATTTTAGCTAATTTCATTACTTTACAAAGTTCAAGTCATTGTCGAGTCTTCCATTTAAAGTCAAGTCAAGTCTCAAGTCACTTGCTCTCAAGTCAAAGTCAAGTCAAGTCATTTTCTTACTTCAATCAAGCAAGTCGCAAGTCCTGAAAATTGTGACTCGAGTCAGACTCGAGTCAAGTCATGTGACTCGAGTCCCCCACCTCTGCAGCACAGGATAAACAAGTACCTAAGAAACCAAACAAAAGGCCGTTAGAGGAGGTCTACGGGCACAACGAGGTGAGTGAAAGCGATGCTGGTGTGGATGTGGAGAGTAGTGAGCAGGCTGGATGTAGTGCTGCGCTTGACATCAATGATGATGATGATGTTGAGGTAGCAAAAGAAAATGAGTTTGTATCTCAGACTGTTATACAAATAGCTGAGAAATGCTCGGTTGATGATACAGATGGGTTATCTCAGTACACAGATGATTGTATGAAAGATGATGGACATTGGTCTGAAGGGTCAGAAATGTCAAAAGTAGAGACAGAAGATTTGTACACTGTGGCGCAAATGAATGCTTTTCTGGATAAGACAAAAGGCAAAAGCATAGAAGTGAGTGAATTTTTCCCAGACTCTGATAAGTTTATCTCTTCTGTAATGTGGGCAAGGAAAATTGCAGTAATGTTGAGTTTAGGTTTAAAAAACATATAACTGATATTCGGAAAAAGTTTAAGACAGGAAAAGGGAAACAAAAAAGAGGAAAATACAACTAATCCTTTTGGCTAATACACATCTCCTTCTGACTGTTTTTTTCTAACTCTTTTCCTTCTTATGGAAACTCTACGTGTGGGATCCCTAAATGTGAATGGGATGAGGGATAAGAGTAAAGCTGATACAGTGATTGAATTTATTAAACTAAATAAATTAGATGTTATCTTCTTACAAGAGACTCATAGTGATGTAAAGAATGAGGTTGACTGGCGATTGTGGTGGAGGAATGAATGTGTGTTCACACATGGCACTAACCTGAGTGCAGGAACTGCTATTCTTTTCTCTCCCTCCATAAAAGCAAAAATTTTGGAAAAAAGTAAAATTGAACCAGGAAGATGTTTAGTGGTTAAGGTTGATTTAAATGGTCTTGTCTTTATGTTTGTAAGTGTATATGCACCAAATATAAGAGCTGAGAGAATATTTTTTTTTAATAAATTGAAAAAGTTTTTAGGAAAGCAGCAAAGTAATAGTTTTACTATCGTAGCTGGGGACTGGAACTGTACAATTAATGCTTTGCTTGATAGAAATGGAGAAGAACCCCACTTTCAGTCATCTACAGTACTTGATAATGTTATTAAAACCTCTAATCTTACTGATATATGGAGAGAAAATAATCCCTCTGTTAAACAATACACATGGGTAAAGGTTAGTGAAGGAAGGATTTCAGCAGAACGACTAGATAGAATATACTTATCAAATAGCATCAAAAGTAGAATTACTCATACAGCCATTGTCCCTACACCCTTTACTGATCACAAATTAATCACTATTGATTGTAACTTGAATTCTAAGAAGAACATAAGTGCTTATTGGCATTTTAATGTCAGATTGCTACAAGACAAGAGTTTTTGTGAATCTTTTAATTTCTTTTGGGAGACATGGAAAAAAGAGAAAATAAGATTTGATAATGTTATTCTTTGGTGGGAAGTTGGAAAAGCTCATATAAGAGAGTTTTGTCAGCAGTATACATCTCACTCCAATGTTTATTTGAAATGGTCTCTGGAATGGCTTGAAAGGGAAATCCTTGCCATTGAAAAAAACATGATAGGAGATCTTTCTTCCAATGTACATGAGTGGACTGAGAAGAAATTAAAACTGAGTTCTATTTTAAATGAAAATGTTAAAAGTGCTCTTGTGAGAAATAATTTCGTATCTATAAAGGATTTGGACAGTCCCACCTCTTTTTTTTTCAATCTGGAACGCAAGAGTGTACAAGTTAACCAAATGTACAACCTGAAGAATGACAATGGACAATGTACATCTGAACCTGTGGAAATGCGCAGACTAGCAGTGAAGTATTACTCACAACTATACTCACCTGAGGACATAGACATCCCGACACAAAATAGATTCCTACAAGATCTCCCATGTTTAAACGAAGAAGATAAACAAACATTGGACTCTGGACTAACTTCTGCGGAACTAAGTGATGCCGTAACTGGTCTTTCGTCGGGCCGTACCCCAGGCATAGATGGACTTCCTGGTGAATTTTATAAACATTTCTGGACAACATTTGGATCTGACTTATTTGAGGTGCTCAAGGAATGTTATCGTACTGGTTTTCTAGCTGCCAACGGGCTGTCTTAACATCTCTTCCGAAAAAAGGTGATCTTACCCTGTTAAAGAATTGGAGACCTTTGGCTATTCTATGTACTGAATACAAACTTTTTTCAAAGTGCCTTGCCAACAGATTGAACAAAATATTGTTCAAAATTATACACAAAGATCAATCATACTGTATAAAAAACAGATGTATTGCTGATAACTTGCATTTGGTACGTGATGTCATTGATCATGCAATGTGTAATAATATTGATATAGGAATACTGTCACTTGATCAGGAGAAAGCGTTTGATCGTGTTGATCACCAATATCTTTTTAAAGTATTAGAAGCTTTTGGGTTTGTAGAGAATTTTAGGAAAATGATAAAGTTGTTGTACAATAATGCACCATGTATGGTAAAGATAGCAGGAGGCCAAAGTGTCCCTGTTAAGGTACAGAGGGGTATCAGACAAGGATGCCCAATTTCTGGTCAGCTTTATAGCTTAGCTAGAGAACCTCTTCTATGCAAACTAAGAGATAATTTAATAGGTACAAGGTGCTAGTTTTAATGATTATGTAAAAATTCCATCTTATGCTGATGATATTACTGTTGTTTTAAGGGATGATAAAGATGTTCAGGTTTTAAAAGAGATTTTATTAAGTTATAGTAAAGCCTCATCTGCAAAAGTAAACTGGGCAAACAGTGATGCACTGTGGTGTGGTCTAGACCACAACACTCCAGTTCTCCCAAGTGATTTAAAATGGGGAAAATCTGGGTTAAAATATTTGGGGGTGTTTTTAGGAAGGGAGGATTATAAGAGGAACATTCTGGAACCTCCTGAAGACTTGGTTGAAAAAATCCAAAAACTCTTAACAGACATTTTTTGGTCCAGTAACCACTGGATAAAAGCATCAGCTTTGTTTCTGCTCAGACAAGAAGGTGGACAAGGACTGGTGGACATAAAAAGCAGAATTAAGACATTCAGACTACAGACAGTAAAAAGATTCCTCTACGGAGTGGATGTAAGCTGGTCTGGAGTAACGTGTGCCCTCCTTAGAAGAGCAGGAGGGATGGGACTGGATAAACATCTGTTTCTCCTGGACATTAAAAAATGCTGATTTGACTGGACTAACTTCTTTTTACCATTCAGTGTTCAAAGCCTGGAGGACTTTCAATATCTTAAGAGACATCACGGACAAGGGAGGTCTCTGGTCAAGGGAGGAACCCCTGATGCACAATCCTATAGTGGACTCAGCGATTTTAAAATCACCATCGATGAGGAATCTTCTGAAGGCCGCAGTTGTTGTAAAGATTGGACATTTAATGACTTCAGATGGATGGATGTCTCCTGAAATTCTAGCCTCCAATATTGGAATAAGATCAATTCGTCTGACACAAAGACTGTTAAATTAAATTCTTGAGGGTCTTTCAACTGAATTTAAATGCAGTGTGGAAACAACTAATGAAGACACGGATTTAATTTTCCCTGAATTAAGAATATTTCCGGCTGTGGGTACTTTTGAAGAAAAGGAGGGGTCTTTGTTGACCTTCAAGACACCTGAACTGGGCCGTTTCAGTAAAACTGATAAGAAAGCACTGTACGTCACATGTGTAAAAGTTTCACACTCTCTCTCTTTAGGAGGAGTTAAAGAGTCAAAATGGCAAGAGCTATTCGGATTAGGCTCTTCCCCGAAGGGTTGCTGGAGGGCCTTGTATAAGCCTCCCATTGAAAAAAGGTCTGGAGACCTGCAGTGGAGAGTTGTGCATAGGTTAATAGCTACGAACAGATACAGAGCACACCTCGATCCCCAGGTTCAGGAGGGATGTCCTTTTTGTGGGATGACTGAAACTGTTTTTCATTTATTTTTTCAATGTGGAAGGCTTGTGCCTTTATTTTCTCTATTAGAAGAATGGTGTACAGTTTTGGGAGGAGTGTTTTCTCCTATGTTATTCATCTATGGACCAAAGTATAGCAGAAACAGAAAGCAGATCCATGTTTTGCTTCATTTTTTGTTTGGGCAAGCAAAAATGGTTATATGGATTTCACGTAAAAGCAAAATAAATAATGTTGGGTCCACTGATGCAATGTTAATCTTAAAAGGGTTAATTAAAATTAGATTAAAGGTAGAATATGCATACTATAGCTTGGTTAAAGACCTGGAGACTTTCAATCACATTTGGGGAGTAAACCAGTGCATATGTGAATCTGATTTTGATGGTGCTTTGCAAATTTATATTTAATTGTGATATTGTCTTTTTTTTGTGCTCTTTATTATTGTAAAAAAAAAAAATCTATGTAAGGTTTAGTTAAACCTCGAATATTTTGTAATAAAGGGGGGTTAAAAGTAAAAGTCAAAAGTCTGTCTCTCTCTCTGTCTCTCTCTGTCTCTCTCTCTGTCTCTCTCTCTCTATCTATCTCTATCTCACTCACTAATGTCATGTCCGTGAATATATAAAACTGAATAGGAGTTTAAGAGAACATGACTTCTGAGTCCTTTTTTATTTATTTAAATTCGTATGATGTTGTGTCAGGTCCAACGTGGAGTTGGGTCCAGATTTCGGACACGAATTGCCGAATGAATGGATCAATAGATCAGATGTGCTCATTAGTAGGTGGTAATGAGTTTATTTGCCACTGATCTTCTCAGGATGCATTGGCAGTTGATAATGTGGCCTTAAAGACGCGGCGTGTACGAGATCATTGCGCGGTGAACATTAGATCTATGTCTTCAGACTTCTGGAGTTTGATGAAGTTCTGGCACGCTAACACGTCAGGTCCTGGCGAGAACGCAGGAGGTTTAAAATTAGAACATTCTCTCACCATCTCGCTCCAAATGTGTGATGAACATTCATTTACAGCCAAGATCTGCATCTTCTCACATCTCTCTCTGTGTGTGTTTCTCACTTCTTACTCCCCTGATGCTACGGCAAAAAGACGTGGAGAAGAAAGTGGGTTTATATATGTCGGGGTGTTAAGATGATGATTTCAAGACAAACTTTTACTTTTGAACTCAGCTCAACTCGTGACGTCGTGTTTTGGACGGGGATGGGTTTCCTGTGGGAGCTTAAAGACGTTTAGCACGACTTTTGCGTGTTTCCTTCAATCCGACTCATATGTGGTGACATCAGTGGAAAGTAAATATAAATATCTTAATATGATATAAATAGTTTGCCCAACCAATCCACATGTGTTTTGTGGATTTGGAGAAGGCATTCGACTGTGTCCCTCGCGGCATCTTGTGGAGGGTGCTCCGGGAGTATGGGATTCGGGACCCTTTGCTAAGGGCCATCCGGTCCCTGTACGACCGGAGTAGGAGCTTGGTTCGCATTGCCGGCAGTAAGTCAGACTTGTTCCCGGTGCATGTTGGACTCCGGCAGGGTTGCCCTTTGTCGCCGGTTCTGTTCATAATTTTTATGGACAGAATTTCTAGGCGCAGCCAGGGGCCGGAGGGCGTCGGGTTTGGGGACCACATGATTTCATCTCTGCTCTTTGCGGATGATGTCATCGTGCTGGCCCCATCAGACCAGGACCTCCAGCATGCACTGGGACGGTTTGCAGCCGAGTGTGAAGCGGCTGGGATGAGAATCAGCACCTCCAAATCTGAGGCCATGGTTCTCAGTCGGAAAAGGGTGGCTTGCTCACTTCAGGTAGGTGGAGAGTTCCTGCCCCAAGTGGAGGAGTTCAAGTATCTGGGGGTCTTGTTCACGAGTGAGGGAAGGATGGAACGGGAGATTGACAGACGGATCAGGGCAGCTTCTGTAGTAATGCGATCGCTGTACCGGTCTGTCGTGGTGAAGAAGGAGCTGAGCCGCAAGGCGAAGCTCTCGATTTACCGGTCAATCTACGTTCCTACTCTCACCTATGGTCATGAGCTGTGGGTCATGACCGAAAGGACAAGATCGCGGATACAGGCGGCCGAAATGAGCTTTCTCCGCAGGGTGGCTGGGCGATCCCTTAGAGATAGGGTGAGAAGCTCGGTCACTCGGGAGGAGCTCAGAGTAGATCCGCTGCTCCTCCACATCGAGAGGGGCCAGCTGAGGTGGCTCGGGCATCTTTTCCGGATGCCCCCTGGACGCCTTCCCGGGAAGGTGTTCCGGGCATGTCCCACCGGGAGAAGACCCCGGGGAAGACCTAGGACACGCTGGAGGGACTATGTCTCCCGGCTGGCCTGGGAACGCCTCGGTGTCCCCCCGGAAGAGCTGGAGGAAGTGTCTAGGGAGAGGGAAGTCTGGGCAGCCCTGCTTAGACTGCTGCCCCCGCGACCCGGCCCCGGATAAGCGGAAGAAGATGGATGGATGGATGGATATGAATATTTATGTTATAAGACGATATATGATGAGCAGTTTGTTTTCTGTCACCACAGGACACTTGCTTGACACAGTTCTATTATTGTCATCGGGCTGAACACTCAATTCTTCTCTCATTTTAAAAGCACTTAGTCGTTTGTAAACCTCGTTTGGTCCAATTTGTGCTTGCAAACTCAGAGATGTCAATTCAGACGGGAATTAAATGACTACCCGACCGTGTGTGTTGGGTAATTTAGTCGAGTTTAATGGGGAAAAAACATCAACATTTTCGACTCAAAGTGCCATAAAATTACAGATTACTGCCTATAAATGCTGAAATGACATCACGTCTGTGTGTGCGGCGATAAACACCTGAATACAACTAAAGGGTTTCAAAGAGTTTTTCTGCAGAGTGTGTAGACGTGTTTGCATTCTCTCTCACTATCTGTGTCTCTCTCTCTTATCTCTAATTAGCATACTTGTGACGTCACCACGTCGTGTTAGTGTTTGCACTTGACAAGAAAAAAACGCTTGTAGAGTTTGCTTACAAATAGCAGCTGAATGTCATGACTTCGTCCATGAAGGCAGCCCAGAGAAAACTTAGGCAGCGTAATGGAAGTCTATTGGAATTAAAAACAGAGAGCGTCTTTAAAATATTTACATATTTAAAAGCTACAATACTAATTTCTCGCTAGAAATGCAATCAGAAGTTTATTTCTTCGAGTTTGAGCCCTCTCGACCAATCACGTTCCTCGCAAGTTGTTAAGAAATGTCATTGGGTGTGAAAAATGAGCTTGATTAAGGGGCGTTTTTATTCAGAAAAGTTTCAATTCAAGTAGTTTTTGAAAACACGGTTTACTCCATAGGATTATAATGTACAATAGACGCTAGGAGCTTCAAAACACAGGTCTAGTCTGAACATGGCTGTATTTTACAACGGGATGCCACCAGCAGTCACTTTAACCGCCGCTAAAATTCAGATATAATCCAACATCATCATCAGCACAGATCAGCTCTGTCGGTCTTCTCGTCGGGTTGTTTAGAGTCATGGCTGGGTAAATGAAACAGCAAACACTGTTATCTACAAATACACACACATAGAGAGAGAGAGATTAGCGTGAGTCTAAACGAGAGGTGAAAAAAATCAGAAGTTACTCGCTCTCCTACATCGTCTTCTGGGAAAAATATAGATTTTTTGACATTTTGACGAAAACCTTTCTGTTGATCCGTTTACCAACAACAAGATTTTATCAGTTGATACAGTCAGATCAGACACGAATGAACGAGTGTCGCTGCAGTCATGTGAACATCTGGATACACAAACTACTGAAACAATTCTTCATCTCAACATCAAACTTCACTTCATATGTGTTTGTGCGAGTGTGTGATTGTGCGTGTGTGCGAGTGGGTGTGTGTGTTTATTCGTGTGTGTGCGCGTCCGTGTGCATGGGTGTGTGTTTGTGCGTTTTTGCATGCGTGTGGTTCTGTGTGTGTTTACAGTTTTTCTCAATTGCTAAAACACTAAACCCTATTGTCTGAACCAAATGCTCAGTTGCCTGAACCCACTGATTGAATCAATCACTCTTTTGGCAAAACCATAAGCACTTTTCACCTGTTTAGACACAACTTGCCAACACATTTTCATTGTGATGCACCAATGCTGTATAATGGTGAGCACAGGTGACAAAAGTCAAACACAGTTAAAGCACAGGTGTCACCACGTGAACACAATAACTCAAAATAGACCACACTTGTGGCTAATGATGTGAGGGAACATATACAGTAAGCCAGTTCAGAGAGCACTGGTTTGTGAGGCCCTACAATGGATAGAAATCTGAGAGGAAGAGTTCGTGTGAGAGGAGGTCGAGGAGGTCGAGGTGGTCAGCGAAGACAAAGAACAGTAATATCTGATGAAATCAGAGCTACTGTGATTGACCATGTTCTTGTCCATGGTATGAGCATGAGGGAGGCTGGACAAAGGGTACAACCAAGCATCAGTAGATTCACTGTGTACACCATAATCCGAAGATTTAGAGAAGAGAACAGGTAATTACCTTATTTTGACATTATAGTACAGTATGTAAATGTTGACAGCAATTACTGTATGGCATACTATATACTGCACCACAGTATACTGTAAGTAAATATATGTTTCAGTACATCACTGTACCAATGTGCTGTTGTATTGTAATGGAGGGTTGGTCTAACTGTTTTTAGGCCTAGTATTCCATGTATATTTTTTGTAACTCCACGTTCTCTTTTTGTAGAATTGAAAGACTGCCACATGGGGGTGGGAGGACAGGTATGTTCTCCCCACACCAAGAGACCCTAATTGTTGATAAGGTCCGTGAGAACAATGCCATTAAACTGAGTGAAATTCAGCAGAAGATCATTGAGGACCATGTAAATTTTGAGGGGATCAACAGTGTCAGCCTCTCTACTGTTGATCGTGTCCTCAAGCGCAACAGACTGCGCATGAAACGGCTATACAGAGTCCCCTTTGATCGCAACTCAGACAGAGTCAAAGAGCAAAGATTCCAGTATGTACAGGTTGGCATATATCCAGACACATTTAATGTTAATTACTCTTAGTAGTGATTTACTGTGGTGGCCTAAATCACTTTTTCCGTATCACTTACAAAACTATATCTATTTCTACAGAGGGTTTCTCAACTGGATGCAATGGAAAGACCCCATGAATACATATACATGGATGAAGCTGGGTTTAATCTCACCAAAAGGAGAAGGAGAGGCCGTAATGTGATTGGCCATCGGGCCATTGTTGGTGTTCATGGGCAGCGTGGTGGCAATGTCACATTATGTGCTGCCATCCGCCATCATGGGGTTGTCCACCATCATGCCAACCTGGGGCCCTACAACACTCACCAGCTCCTCATTTTCCTCAATCACATGCGAGATGCTCTGTTAGGGCAGCAGGATGAGCATCCCATCTATGTTGTTGTTTGGGACAATGTGAGTTTTCACAGAGCACTCCAGGTTAGAGAGTGGTTCAATATCAACCAAGGTTTTATCAATCTTTGCCTTCCACCGTACTCCCCTTTCCTAAACCCCATTGAGGAATTCTTCTCCTCATGGCGGTGGAAGGTATATGAACGACAACCTTACACCAGGGTAAATCTCCTGCAAGCCATGGGACTTGCCTGTGGAGACAGGTGTGGCGGCATGCCAAGCCTGGATACGGCATGCCAGGGGGTTTTTCCCCCGTTGCCTGGCCAGACAAAATGTGGCCTGTGATGTGGATGAAGTCCTGTGGCCTGACCCAGTACGGAGACATGATGCTGTGGCTGAGTAATGCACTTATTAGTATATTTTTGTACTTTATTTTTACATGTGCTTACTGTACACAAGTGTCAAACGCATAAGATTTCTGTTTGTTTTTACAAGTGCTACGTGTAAATGCACAATATTTCTGTTTTGTCTTTTTGTACAAGTACTGAATGGACAGGTTTTTTGTTTTGCAACATGCATTTAGCCTACAGTGAACAATAAACATTTATTTCTCTAGCTTCATGACCTGAGCATTGTGTTTTCTATTTTTCTATGTAGTGTTTAGTGACTGTTCCGTAGTGTTTTTAATTTTGATTGACTCAGGGCACAATTTGACAACATAGTTCAGTTTTGAGCACAGATTGAACTGTTTTGAGGTGAAAGTTTGGTTTTGCAAGAATAGTCTGAGGTTTTGTGAATGTAGCTTGAAAATTGGGTTTTGTGTTCACAGTTTAGAGAAAAGGAGAGCAGCTTTCAAGAAATGTGTCTTAGCAATAGAGAAAAACTGTATGCGTCTGTGTGTGTGTGTGAGTATGTGTGTGTGTGTATTTCTGCATGGGTGTGTGTTTGTGCGTGTTTGCATGCGTGCGGTTCTGTGTGTGTTTATGCCCAGAGATAGAGATAGATAGAGAGAGAGAGATAGAGAGAGAGAGAGATAGAGATAGAGATAGAGAGAGAGATCGAGATAGAGAGAGAGAGAGACCAGAGAGAATTTTGACAATCCTATTTATTACAAAAATTTCAAACTTCATTCCAATATCTTGGCAAAAAAACATTTACAAAACAAGTCACGCTTTTCAATCTAATATTAAGAGGGAAAAAAATAGTCATAATTCACATCAACACATCACATCAACACCTCCAAAATAACCAGTTCATCATCAACGAATGAACACAGCACATTATCACAGCACCACTCAATTTCAAAAATATTCAATGTACTCATTAGTTTATAAAAATTAAACTCAATTACAAGTCGTGATTTTACCATTTTTTTAAAAGCTGTTATAAGTTCTTGTTCACCTTTCTGTTCAATTTTATCTCTCCTAGTTATATAAATTGCTAATTTTGCGATACCAACGATAAAATTAAGCAATTGACATTTGTATTTTTTCTTAATAGTATACATACAACCAAGAATAAAATCCTGCTTTGTAAAACATACCTCAAAAGATTCAAAAAGAATCTCTAGAAGGCTAAACAAAACAGAAAGTCTGTTACAAAACATAAAACAATGGAACACAGTCTCATACTGTGTTTTCAATTTTCACATACATTTGGGTTCAACATTGCCACAAAAGAATTAACTGCTATGGCCCCATGGAGTATCCTCCATTGGAGATCACCAACTCTTTTAGGTAAGGGAGGTTTATACAGAATCATCCACACTGGTTTTGTTGTTTCAGTAATCTCCAATGTGTCTCTCCATACAGTATCACTTCTATTCCTTAACCATTTCATATTTGTCACTTTCACAATACTTCTGTACATGGATTTCCCTTTAACTTCAAAAAAGTCTATTTGACCATCAAGTTCCTTCTTCAACAAGGGATTAATGTCATTAAATGAAATAAGATCAGGTACAATACTTATATCTGGAAAGAAATCTTCACAATCTGGAACTATACATTTCTTATTGTAGTCGTCAAGTAAAGTTATTTCTTGTACATTCAAAGCCCCCTGCAGTTTATCTAAAAACCATTTAATGTATCGTGCAGACTTTACCTTTAAAAAGGTAAAACTGCTTCTACGTCTTTAAAATCAGGACCTGCATTTTTAATGATGTGTTTCAATTGTAGAGATCCACTTCTATACAACACATCTTTAAGACCTGGTATTTCGTCACCAGAT
>CM056460.1:129376-151876 GCA_029783895.1 Triplophysa bombifrons | reverse complement strand
AATTGATCCTGAAACACACACACACACACATTTGACCCTGAAACACACACACACACACACAATTGACCCTGAAACACACTCACACAATTGATCCTGAAACACACCCACACAATTGATCCTGAAACACACTCACACAATTGAACCTGAAACACACTCACACAATTGACCCTGAAACACACACACACAATAGACCCTGAAACACACACACACAATTGATCCTGAAACACACACACACAATTGAACCTGAAACACACTCACACAATTGACCCTGACACACACTCACACAATTGATCCTGAAACACACTCACACACACACAATTGATCCTGAAACACACTCACACACAACTTATCCTGAAACACACACACACTCACACAATATACCCTGAAACACACACACACAATTGATCCTGAAACACACACACACAATTGATCCTGAAACACACTCACACACACACAATTGATCCTGAAACACACTCACACACAACTTATCCTGAAACACACACACACTCACACAATAGACCCTGAAACACACACACACAATTGATCCTGAAACACACACACACAATTGATCCTGAAACACACTCACACAATAGACCCTGAAACACACTCACACAATTGAACCTGAAACACACACACACACAACTTATCCTGAAACACACACACACACACACACAATAGACCCTGAAACACACACACACAATTGATCCTGAAACACACACACACACAATTGATCCTGAAACACACACACACAATTGATCCTGAAACACACTCACACAATTGAACCTGAAACACACTCACACAATTGACCCTGAAACACACACACACACAATTGATCCTGAAACACACTCACACACACACACAATTGATCCTGAAACACACTCACACACAACTTATCCTGAAACACACACACACTCACACAATATACCCTGAAACACACACACACAATTGATCCTGAAACACACACACACAATTGATCCTGAAACACACTCACACACACACAATTGATCCTGAAACACACTCACACACAACTTATCCTGAAACACACACACACTCACACAATAGACCCTGAAACACACACACACAATTGATCCTGAAACACACACACACAATTGATCCTGAAACACACTCACACAATAGACCCTGAAACACACACACACAATTGATCCTGAAACACACACACACAATTGATCCTGAAACACACTCACACAATTGAACCTGAAACACACTCACACAATTGACCCTGAAACACACACACACAATTGATCCTGAAACACACACACACACACACACACAATTGATCCTGAAACACACTCACACACAACTTATCCTGAAACACACTCACACACAACTTATCCTGAAACACACACACACTCACACAATATACCCTGAAACACACACACACAATTGATCCTGAAACACACACACACAATTGATCCTGAAACACACTCACACACACACAATTGATCCTGAAACACACTCACACACAACTTATCCTGAAACACACACACACTCACACAATAGACCCTGAAACACACACACACAATTGATCCTGAAACACACACACACAATTGATCCTGAAACACACTCACACAATAGACCCTGAAACACACACACACAATTGATCCTGAAACACACACACACAATTGATCCTGAAACACACTCACACAATTGAACCTGAAACACACTCACACAATTGACCCTGAAACACACACACACAATTGATCCTGAAACACACACACACACACACACACACAATTGATCCTGAAACACACTCACACACAACTTATCCTGAAACACACACACACTCACACAATATACCCTGAAACACACACACACAATTGATTCTGAAACACACACACACAATTGATCCTGAAACACACACACACAATAGACCCTGAAACACACTCACACACACACAATTGATCCTGAAACACACTCACACACAACTTATCCTGAAACACACACACACTCACACAATAGACACTGAAACACACTCACACAATATACCCTGAAACACACACACACAATTGATTCTGAAACACACACACACAATTGATCCTGAAACACACACACACAATAGACCCTGAAACACACTCACACACACACAATTGATCCTGAAACACACACACAATTGATCCTGAAACACACTCACACACAACTTATCCTGAAACACACACACACTCACACAATAGACCCTGAAACACACACACACAATTGATCCTGAAACACACACACACAATTGATCCTGAAACACACACACACAATTGATCCTGAAACACACTCACACAATTGAACCTGAAACACACTCACACAATTGACCCTGAAACACACTCACACAATTGATCCTGAAACACACTCACACAATTGACCCTGAAACACACACACACAATTGATCCTGAAACACACACACACAATTGACCCTGAAACACACTCACACAATTGACCATGAAACACACACACACAATTGAACCTGAAACACACTCACACAATTGATCCTGAAACACACACACACAATTGATCCTGAAACACACACACACAATTGATCCTGAAACACACTCACACAATTGAACCTGAAACACACTCACACAATTGACCCTGAAACACACTCACACAATTGATCCTGAAACACACTCACACAATTGACCCTGAAACACACACACACAATTGATCCTGAAACACACACACACAATTGACCCTGAAACACACTCACACAATTGAACCTGAAACACACTCACACAATTGACCCTGAAACACACACACACAATTGATCCTGAAACACACACACACAATTGACCCTGAAACACACTCACACAATTGATCCTGAAACACACACACACAATTGATCCTGAAACACACTCACACAATTGAACCTGAAACACACTCACACAATTGATCCTGAAACACACTCACACAATTGAACCTGAAACACACTCACACAATTGACCCTGAAACACACACACAATAGACCCTGAAACACACACACACAATTGATCCTGAAACACACACACACACACAATAGACCCTGAAACACACACACACACACAACTTATCCTGAAACACACACACACACACACACACACACACACACAATTGATCCTGAAACACACTCACACACAACTTATCCTGAAACACACACACACTCACACAATAGACCCTGAAACACACACACACAATTGATCCTGAAACACACACACACAATTGATCCTGAAACACACACACACAATTGATCCTGAAACACACTCACACAATTGAACCTGAAACACACTCACACAATTGACCCTGAAACACACACACACAATTGATCCTGAAACACACACACACAATTGATCCTGAAACACACACACACAATTGATCCTGAAACACACTCACACAATTGAACCTGAAACACACTCACACAATTGACCCTGAAACACACGCACACAACTTATCCTGAAACACACACACACAATTGACCCTGAAACACACACACACAATAGACCCTGAAACACACACACACAATTGATCCTGAAACACACACACACAATAGACCCTGAAACACACACACACAATAGACCCTGAAACACACACACACAATTGATCCTGAAACACACACACACAATAGACCCTGAAACACACACACACAATTGATCCTGAAACACACACACACAATTGAACCTGAAACACACTCACACAATTGACCCTGAAACACACACACACAATTGATCCTGAAACACACACACACAATTGAACCTGAAACACACTCACACAATTGATCCTGAAACATACACACACAATAGACCCTGAAACACACACACACAATTGATCCTGAAACACACACACACAATAGACCCTGAAACACACACACACAATTGATCCTGAAACACAGTCACACAATTGATCCTGAAACACACACACACAATTGATCCTGAAACACACACACACAATAGACCCTGAAACACACACACACAATTGATCCTGAAACACACACACACAATAGACCCTGAAACACACACACACAATTGATCCTGAAACACACACACACAATTGATCCTGAAACATACACACACAATAGACCCTGAAACACACACACACAATTGATCCTGAAACACACACACACAATAGACCCTGAAACACACACACACAATTGATCCTGAAACACAGTCACACAATTGATCCTGAAACACACACACACAATTGATCCTGAAACACACACACACAATAGACCCTGAAACACACACACACAATTGATCCTGAAACACACACACACAATAGACCCTGAAACACACACACACAATTGATCCTGAGACACACTCACACAATTGACCCTGAAACACACACACACAATTGATCCTGAAACACACACACACACACACACACACAATTGATCCTGAAACACACTCACATACAACTTATCCTGAAACACACACACACTCACACAATATACCCTGAAACACACACACACAATTGATCCTGAAACACACACACGCAATTGACCCTGAAACACACTCACACAATTGATCCTGAAACACACACACACAATTGAACCTGAAACACACTCACACAATTGACCCTGAAACACACACACACAATAGACCCTGAAACACACACACACAATTGATCCTGAAACACACACACACAATTGACCCTGAAACACACTCACACAATTGATCCTGAAACACACACACACACACACACACACACAATTGATCCTGAAACACACACACACAATTGATCCTGAAACACACTCACACAATTGAACCTGAAACACACTCACACAATTGACCCTGAAACACACACACACAATTGATCCTGAAACACACACACACAATTGACCCTGAAACACACACACACAATTGAACCTGAAACACACTCACACAATTGACCATGAAACACACACACACAATTGATCCTGAAACACACACACAATTGATCCTGAAACACACTCACACACAACTTATCCTGAAACACACACACACTCACACAATATACCCTGAAACACACACACACAATTGATCCTGAAACACACACACAATTGATCCTGAAACACACTCACACACAACTTATCCTGAAACACACACACACTCACACAATATACCCTGAAACACACACACACAATTGATCCTGAAACACACACACACAATTCACCCTGAAACACACTCACACAATTGATCCTGAAACACACACACACACACACACACACACACACAATTGATCCTGAAACACACACACACAATTGACCCTGAAACACACACACACAATAGACCCTGAAACACACACACACAATTGATCCTGAAACACACACACACAATTGATCCTGAAACACACACACACAATAGACCCTGAAACACACACACACAATTGATCCTGAAACACACACACACAATTGACCCTGAAACACACTCACACAATTGACCCTGAAACACACACACACACACAATTGATCCTGAAACACACACACACAATTGATCCTGAAACACACACACACAATTGATCCTGAAACACACTCACACAATTGAACCTGAAACACACTCACACAATTGACCATGAAACACACACACACAATTGATCCTGAAACACACACACACACAATTGATCCTGAAACACACTCACACACAACTTATCCTGAAACACACACACACTCACACAATATACCCTGAAACACACACACACAATTGATCCTGAAACACACACACACAATTCACCCTGAAACACACTCACACAATTGAACCTGAAACACACTCACACAATTGACCCTGAAACACACACACAATAGACCCTGAAACACACACACACAATTGATCCTGAAACACACTCACACACAAATTATCCTGAAACACACACACACACACACACAATAGACCCTGAAACACACACACACAATTGATCCTGAAACACACATACACACAATAGACCCTGAAACACACACACACACACACACACACACACACAATAGACCCTGAAACACACACACATACAACTTATCCTGAAACACACACACACACACACACACACACACAATTGATCCTGAAACACACACACACACAATAGACCCTGAAACACACACACACACTCACACAATAGACCCTGAAACACACACACATACAACTTATCCTGAAACACACACACACACACACACACACACACACACACAATTGATCCTGAAACACACTCACACACAACTTATCCTGAAACACACACACACTCACACAATAGACCCTGAAACACACACACACAATTGATCCTGAAACACACACACACAATTGATCCTGAAAAACACACACACAATTGATCCTGAAACACACTCACACAATTGAACCTGAAACACACTCACACAATTGACCCTGAAACACACACACACAATTGATCCTGAAACACACACACACACACACACAAAACTTATCCTGAAACACACACACACTCACACAATATACCCTGAAACACACACACACAATTGATCCTGAAACACACACACGCAATAGACCCTGAAACACACACACACAATTGATCCTTAAACACACACACGCAATTGACCCTGAAACACACTCACACAATTGATCCTGAAACACACTCACACAATTGAACCTGAAACACACTCACACAATTGACCCTGAAACACACACACACAATAGACCCTGAAACACACACACACAATTGATCCTGAAACACACACACACAATAGACCCTGAAACACACACACACAATTGATCCTGAAATACACACACAAAATTGATCCTGAAACACAAACACACAATTGATCCTGAAACACACTCACACAATTGAACCTGAAACACACACACACAATTGATCCTGAAACACACACACACACACACACACACACACACACACACAATTGATCCTGATACACACTCACACACAACTTATCCTGAAACACACACACACTCACACAATATACCCTGAAACACACACACACAATTGATCCTGAAACACACTCACACAATTGACCCTGAAACACACACACAATAGATCCTGAAACACACACACACAATTGATCCTGAAACACACTCACACACAAATTATCCTGAAACACACACACACTCACACAATATACCCTGAAACACACACACACAATTGATCCTGAAACACACACACACAATAGACCCTGAAACACACACACACAATTGATCCTGAAACACACTCACACAATTGAACCTGAAACACACTCACACAATTGACCCTGAAACACACACACACAATTGATCCTGAAACACACACACACACACAACTTATCCTGAAACACACACACACTCACACAATATACCCTGAAACACACACACACAATTGATCCTGAAACACACACACACAATTCACCCTGAAACACACTCACACAATTGAACCTGAAACACACTCACACAATTGACCCTGAAACACACACACAATAGACCCTGAAACACACACACACAATTGATCCTGAAACACACTCACACACAAATTATCCTGAAACACACACACACACACACACACAATAGACCCTGAAACACACACACACAATTCATCCTGAAATACACACACACACAATAGACCCTGAAACACACACACATACAACTTATCCTGAAACACACACACACACACACACACACACACAATTGATCCTGAAACACACTCACACACAACTTATCCTGAAACACACACACACTCACACAATAGACCCTGAAACACACACACACAATTGATCCTGAAACACACACACACAATTGATCCTGAAACACACACACACAATTGATCCTGAAACACACTCACACAATTGAACCTGAAACACACTCACACAATTGACCCTGAAACACACACACACAATTGATCCTGAAACACACACACACACACACACAAAACTTATCCTGAAACACACACACACTCACACAATATACCCTGAAACACACACACACAATTGATCCTGAAACACACACACGCAATAGACCCTGAAACACACACACACAATTGATCCTTAAACACACACACGCAATTCACCCTGAAACACACTCACACAATTGATCCTGAAACACACACACACACACACACACACACACACAATTGATCCTGAAACACACACACACAATTGACCCTGAAACACACACACACAATAGACCCTGAAACACACACACACAATTGATCCTGAAACACACACACACAATTGATCCTGAAACACACACACACAATAGACCCTGAAACACACACACACAATTGATCCTGAAACACACACACACAATTGACCCTGAAACACACTCACACAATTGACCCTGAAACACACACACACACACAATTGATCCTGAAACACACACACACAATTGATCCTGAAACACACACACACAATTGATCCTGAAACACACTCACACAATTGAACCTGAAACACACTCACACAATTGACCATGAAACACACACACACAATTGATCCTGAAACACACACACACACAATTGATCCTGAAACACACTCACACACAACTTATCCTGAAACACACACACACTCACACAATATACCCTGAAACACACACACACAATTGATCCTGAAACACACACACACAATTCACCCTGAAACACACTCACACAATTGAACCTGAAACACACTCACACAATTGACCCTGAAACACACACACAATAGACCCTGAAACACACACACACAATTGATCCTGAAACACACTCACACACAAATTATCCTGAAACACACACACACACACACACAATAGACCCTGAAACACACACACACAATTGATCCTGAAACACACATACACACAATAGACCCTGAAACACACACACACACACACACACACACACACAATAGACCCTGAAACACACACACATACAACTTATCCTGAAACACACACACACACACACACACACACACAATTGATCCTGAAACACACACACACACAATAGACCCTGAAACACACACACACACTCACACAATAGACCCTGAAACACACACACATACAACTTATCCTGAAACACACACACACACACACACACACACACACACACACAATTGATCCTGAAACACACTCACACACAACTTATCCTGAAACACACACACACTCACACAATAGACCCTGAAACACACACACACAATTGATCCTGAAACACACACACACAATTGATCCTGAAAAACACACACACAATTGATCCTGAAACACACTCACACAATTGAACCTGAAACACACTCACACAATTGACCCTGAAACACACACACACAATTGATCCTGAAACACACACACACACACACACAAAACTTATCCTGAAACACACACACACTCACACAATATACCCTGAAACACACACACACAATTGATCCTGAAACACACACACGCAATAGACCCTGAAACACACACACACAATTGATCCTTAAACACACACACGCAATTGACCCTGAAACACACTCACACAATTGATCCTGAAACACACTCACACAATTGAACCTGAAACACACTCACACAATTGACCCTGAAACACACACACACAATAGACCCTGAAACACACACACACAATTGATCCTGAAACACACACACACAATAGACCCTGAAACACACACACACAATTGATCCTGAAATACACACACAAAATTGATCCTGAAACACAAACACACAATTGATCCTGAAACACACTCACACAATTGAACCTGAAACACACACACACAATTGATCCTGAAACACACACACACACACACACACACACACACACACACAATTGATCCTGATACACACTCACACACAACTTATCCTGAAACACACACACACTCACACAATATACCCTGAAACACACACACACAATTGATCCTGAAACACACTCACACAATTGACCCTGAAACACACACACAATAGATCCTGAAACACACACACACAATTGATCCTGAAACACACTCACACACAAATTATCCTGAAACACACACACACTCACACAATATACCCTGAAACACACACACACAATTGATCCTGAAACACACACACACAATAGACCCTGAAACACACACACACAATTGATCCTGAAACACACTCACACAATTGAACCTGAAACACACTCACACAATTGACCCTGAAACACACACACACAATTGATCCTGAAAGACACACACACACACAACTTATCCTGAAACACACACACACTCACACAATATACCCTGAAACACACACACACAATTGATCCTGAAACACACACACACAATTCACCCTGAAACACACTCACACAATTGAACCTGAAACACACTCACACAATTGACCCTGAAACACACACACAATAGACCCTGAAACACACACACACAATTGATCCTGAAACACACTCACACACAAATTATCCTGAAACACACACACACACACACACACAATAGACCCTGAAACACACACACACAATTGATCCTGAAACACACACACACACAATAGACCCTGAAACACACACACATACAACTTATCCTGAAACACACACACACACACACACACACACACAATTGATCCTGAAACACACTCACACACAACTTATCCTGAAACACACACACACTCACACAATAGACCCTGAAACACACACACACAATTGATCCTGAAACACACACACACAATTGATCCTGAAACACACACACACAATTGATCCTGAAACACACTCACACAATTGAACCTGAAACACACTCACACAATTGACCCTGAAACACACACACACAATTGATCCTGAAACACACACACACACACACACAAAACTTATCCTGAAACACACACACACTCACACAATATACCCTGAAACACACACACACAATTGATCCTGAAACACACACACGCAATAGACCCTGAAACACACACACACAATTGATCCTTAAACACACACACGCAATTGACCCTGAAACACACTCACACAATTGATCCTGAAACACACTCACACAATTGAACCTGAAACACACTCACACAATTGACCCTGAAACACACACACACAATTGATCCTGAAACACACACACACAATAGACCCTGAAACACACACACACAATTGATCCTGAAATACACACACAAAATTGATCCTGAAACACAAACACACAATTGATCCTGAAACACACTCACACAATTGAACCTGAAACACACACACACAATTGATCCTGAAACACACACACACACACACACACACACAATTGATCCTGATACACACTCACACACAACTTATCCTGAAACACACACACACTCACACAATATACCCTGAAACACACACACACAATTGATCCTGAAACACACACACACAATAGACCCTGAAACACACACACACAATTGATCCTGAAACACACTCACACAATTGACCCTGAAACACACACACACAATTGATCCTGAAACACACACACACACACACACACACACACACACACACAATTGATCCTGAAACACACTCACACACAACTTATCCTGAAACACACACACACTCACACAATATACCCTGAAACACACACACACAATTGATCCTGAAACACACACACACAATTGATCCTGAAACACACACACACACACACACACACACAATTGATCCTGAAACACACTCACACACAACTTATCCTGAAACACACACACACTCACACAATATACCCTGAAACACACTCACACAATATACCCTGAAACACACACACACAATTGATCCTGAAACACACACACACAATAGACCCTGAAACACACACACACAATTGATCCTGAAACACACTCACACAATTGAACCTGAAACACACTCACACAATTGACCCTGAAAGACACTCACACAATTGACCCTGAAACACACACACACAATTGATCCTGAAACACACACACAAAATAGACCCTGAAACACACACACACAATTGACCCTGAAACACACACACACAATAGACCCTGAAACACACACACACAATTGATCCTGAAACACACACACACAATAGACCCTGAAACACACACACACAATTGATCCTGAAACACACACACACAATTGAACCTGAAACACACTCACACAATTGACCCTGAAACACACTCACACAATTGATCCTGAAACACACTCACACAATTGACCCTGAAACACACAATTGATCCTGAAACACAGTCACACAATTGATCCTGAAACACACACACACACAACTTATCCTGAAACACACACACACACAATAGACCCTGAAACACACACACACAATTGATCCTGAAACACACACACACACAACTTATCCTGAAACACACACACACACATACACAATTGATCCTGAAACACAATCACACACAACTTATCCTGAAACACACACACACTCACACAATAGACCCTGAAACACACACACACAATTGATCCTGAAACACACACACACAATTGATCCTGAAACACACTCACACACAAATTATCCTGAAACACACACACACACACACACAATAGACCCTGAAACACACACACACAATTGATCCTGAAACACACACACACAATTGATCCTGAAACACACACACAATTGATCCTGAAACACACTCACACACAACTTATCCTGAAACACACACACACTCACACAATATACCCTGAAACACACACACACAATTGATCCTGAAACACACACACAATTGATCCTGAAACACACTCACACACAACTTATCCTGAAACACACACACACTCACACAATATACCCTGAAACACACACACACAATTGATCCTGAAACACACACACACAATTCACCCTGAAACACACTCACACAATTGATCCTGAAACACACACACACACACACACACAATTGATCCTGAAACACACACACACAATTGACCCTGAAACACACACACACAATAGACCCTGAAACACACACACACAATTGATCCTGAAACACACACACACAATTGATCCTGAAACACACACACACAATAGACCCTGAAACACACACACACAATTGATCCTGAAACACACACACACAATTGACCCTGAAACACACTCACACAATTGACCCTGAAACACACACACACACACAATTGACCCTGAAACACTCACACACAATTGATCCTGAAACACACTCACACAATTGAACCTGAAACACACTCACACAATTGACCATGAAACACACACACACAATTGATCCTGAAACACACACACACACACAATTGATCCTGAAACACACTCACACACAACTTATCCTGAAACACACACACACTCACACAATATACCCTGAAACACACACACACAATTGATCCTGAAACACACACACACAATTCACCCTGAAACACACTCACACAATTGAACCTGAAACACACTCACACAATTGACCCTGAAACACACACACAATAGACCCTGAAACACACACACACAATTGATCCTGAAACACACTCACACACAAATTATCCTGAAACACACACACACACACACACACACAATAGACCCTGAAACACACACACACAATTGATCCTGAAACACACACACACACAATAGACCCTGAAACACACACACACACACACACACACAATAGACCCTGAAACACACACACATACAACTTATCCTGAAACACACACACACACACACACACACACACACACAATTGATCCTGAAACACACACACACACAATAGACCCTGAAACACACACACACACACACTCACACAATAGACCCTGAAACACACACACATACAACTTATCCTGAAACACACACACACACACACACACACACAATTGATCCTGAAACACACTCACACACAACTTATCCTGAAACACACACACACTCACACAATAGACCCTGAAACACACACACACAATTGATCCTGAAACACACACACACAATTGATCCTGAAACACACACACACAATTGATCCTGAAACACACTCACACAATTGAACCTGAAACACACTCACACAATTGACCCTGAAACACACACACACAATTGATCCTGAAACACACACACACACACACACACACAAAACTTATCCTGAAACACACACACACTCACACAATATACCCTGAAACACACACACACAATTGATCCTGAAACACACACACGCAATAGACCCTGAAACACACACACACAATTGATCCTTAAACACACACACGCAATTGACCCTGAAACACACTCACACAATTGATCCTGAAACACACTCACACAATTGAACCTGAAACACACTCACACAATTGACCCTGAAACACACACACACAATAGACCCTGAAACACACACACACAATTGATCCTGAAACACACACACACAATAGACCCTGAAACACACACACACAATTGATCCTGAAATACACACACAAAATTGATCCTGAAACACAAACACACAATTGATCCTGAAACACACTCACACAATTGAACCTGAAACACACACACACAATTGATCCTGAAACACACACACACACACACACACAATTGATCCTGATACACACTCACACACAACTTATCCTGAAACACACACACACTCACACAATATACCCTGAAACACACACACACAATTGATCCTGAAACACACACACACAATAGACCCTGAAACACACACACACAATTGATCCTGAAACACACTCACACAATTGAACCTGAAACACACTCACACAATTGACCCTGAAACACACACACACAATTGATCCTGAAACACACACACACACACACACAATTGATCCTGAAACACACTCACACACAACTTATCCTGAAACACACACACACTCACACAATTGATCCTGAAACACACACACACACAATAGACCCTGAAACACACACACACACACACTCACACAATAGACCCTGAAACACACACACATACAACTTATCCTGAAACACACACACACACACACACACACACACACACACACACACACACAATTGATCCTGAAACACACTCACACAAAACTTATCCTGAAACACACACACACTCACACAATAGACCCTGAAACACACACACACAATTGATCCTGAAACACACACACACAATTGATCCTGAAACACACACACACAATTGATCCTGAAACACGCTCACACAATTGAACCTGAAACACACTCACACAATTGACCCTGAAACACACACACACAATTGATCCTGAAACACACACACACACACACACAAAACTTATCCTGAAACACACACACACTCACACAATATACCCTGAAACACACACACACAATTGATCCTGAAACACACACACGCAATAGACCCTGAAACACACACACACAATTGATCCTGAAACACGCTCACACAATTGAACCTGAAACACACTCACACAATTGACCCTGAAACACACACACACAATAGACCCTGAAACACACACACACAATTGATCCTGAAACACACACACACAATAGACCCTGAAACACACACACACAATTGATCCTGAAATACACACACAAAATTGATCCTGAAACACAAACACACAATTGATCCTGAAACACACTCACACAATTGAACCTGAAACACACACACACAATTGATCCTGAAACACACACACACACACACACACACACAATTGATCCTGATACACACTCACACACAACTTATCCTGAAACACACACACACTCACACAATATACCCTGAAACACACACACACAATTGATCCTGAAACACACACACACAATAGACCCTGAAACACACACACACAATTGATCCTGAAACACACTCACACAATTGAACCTGAAACACACTCACACAATTGACCCTGAAACACACACACACAATTGATCCTGAAACACACACACACACACACACAATTGATCCTGAAACACACTCACACACAACTTATCCTGAAACACACACACACTCACACAATAGACCCTGAAACACACACACACAATTGATCCTGAAACACACACACACAATTGATCCTGAAACACACACACACAATTGATCCTGAAACACACTCACACAATTGACCCTGAAACACACACACACAATTGATCCTGAAACACACTCACACAATTGAACCTGAAACACACTCACACAATTGACCCTGAAAGACACTCACACAATTGACCCTGAAACACACACACACAATAGACCCTGAAACACACACACACAATTGATCCTGAAACACACACACAAAATAGACCCTGAAACACACACACACAATTGACCCTGAAACACACACACACAATAGACCCTGAAACACACACACACAATTGATCCTGAAACACACACACACAATAGACCCTGAAACACACACACACAATTGATCCTGAAACACACACACACAATTGAACCTGAAACACACTCACACAATTGACCCTGAAACACACTCACACAATTGATCCTGAAACACACTCACACAATTGACCCTGAAACACACAATTGATCCTGAAACACAGTCACACAATTGATCCTGAAACACACACACACACAACTTATCCTGAAACACACACACACACAATAGACCCTGAAACACACACACACAATTGATCCTGAAACACACACACACACAACTTATCCTGAAACACACACACACACATACACAATTGATCCTGAAACACACTCACACACAACTTATCCTGAAACACACACACACTCACACAATAGACCCTGAAACACATACACACAATTGATCCTGAAACACACACACACAATTGATCCTGAAACACACACACACAATTGATCCTGAAACACACTCACACAATTGACCCTGAAACACACACACACAATTGATCCTGAAACACACACACACACACACACACACACACACAATTGATCCTGAAACACACTCACACACAACTTATCCTGAAACACACACACACTCACACAATATACCCTGAAACACACACACACAATTGATCCTGAAACACACACACACAATAGACCCTGAAACACACACACACAATTGATCCTGAAACACACTCACACAATTGAACCTGAAACACACTCACACAATTGACCCTGAAACACACTCACACAATTGACCCTGAAACACACACACACAATAGACCCTGAAACACACACACACAATTGATCCTGAAACACACACACAAAATAGACCCTGAAACACACACACACAATTGACCCTGAAACACACACACACAATAGACCCTGAAACACACACACACAATTGATCCTGAAACACACACACACAATAGACCCTGAAACACACACACACAATTGATCCTGAAACACACACACACAATTGAACCTGAAACACACTCACACAATTGACCCTGAAACACACAATTGATCCTGAAACACAGTCACACAATTGATCCTGAAACACACACACACACAACTTATCCTGAAACACACACACACACAATAGACCCTGAAACACACACACACAATTGATCCTGAAACACACACACACACAACTTATCCTGAAACACACACACACACACATACACAATTGATCCTGAAACACACTCACACACAACTTATCCTGAAACACACACACACTCACACAATAGACCCTGAAACACACACACACAATTGATCCTGAAACACACACACACAATTGATCCTGAAACACACTCACACAATTGACCCTGAAACACACACACACAATTGATCCTGAAACACACACACACACACACACACAATTGATCCTGAAACACACTCACACACAACTTATCCTGAAACACACACACACTCACACAATATACCCTGAAACACACACACACAATTGATCCTGAAACACACACACACAATAGACCCTGAAACACACACACGCAATTGACCCTGAAACACACACACACAATAGACCCTGAAACACACACACACAATTGATCCTGAAACACACACACACACACACACACAACTTATCCTGAAACACACACACACACAATAGACCCTGAAACACACAATTGATCCTGAAACACAGTCACACAATTGATCCTGAAACACACACACACACACAACTTATCCTGAAACACACACACACACAATAGACCCTGAAACACACACACACAATTGATCCTGAAACACACACACACACAACTTATCCTGAAACACACACACACACATACACAATTGATCCTGAAACACACTCACACAATAGACCCTGAAACACACACACACAATTGATCCTGAAACACACACACACAATTGATCCTGAAACACACACACACAATTGATCCTGAAACACACTCACACAATTGACCCTGAAACACACACACACAATTGATCCTGAAACACACACACACACACAATTGATCCTGAAACACACTCACACACAACTTATCCTGAAACACACACACACAATATACCCTGAAACACACACACACAATTGATCCTGAAACACACACACACAATAGACCCTGAAACACACACACACAATTGATCCTGAAACACACTCACACAATTGAACCTGAAACACACTCACACAATTGACCCTGAAACACACTCACACAATTGACCCTGAAACACACACACACAATAGACCCTGAAACACACACACACAATTGATCCTGAAACACACACACAAAATAGACCCTGAAACACACACACACAATTGACCCTGAAACACACACACACAATAGACCCTGAAACACACACACACAATAGACCCTGAAACACAAACACACAATTGATCCTGAAACACACTCACACACAACTTATCCTGAAACACACACACACTCACACAATATACCCTGAAACACACACACACAATTGATCCTGAAACACACACACACAATAGACCCTGAAACACACACACACAATTGATCCTGAAACACACTCACACAATTGAACCTGAAACACACTCACACAATTGACCCTGAAACACACTCACACAATTGACCCTGAAACACACACACACAATAGACCCTGAAACACACACACACAATTGATCCTGAAACACACACACAAAATAGACCCTGAAACACACACACACAATTGACCCTGAAACACACACACACAATAGACCCTGAAACACACACACACAATTGATCCTGAAACACAAACACACAATTGATCCTGAAACACACACACACACACAATTGATCCTGAAACACACTCACACACAACTTATCCTGAAACACACACACACTCACACAATATACCCTGAAACACACACACACAATTGATCCTGAAACACACACACACAATAGACCCTGAAACACACACACACAATTGATCCTGAAACACACTCACACAATTGAACCTGAAACACACTCACACAATTGACCCTGAAACACACTCACACAATTGACCCTGAAACACACACACACAATAGACCCTGAAACACACACACACAATTGATCCTGAAACACACACACAAAATAGACCCTGAAACACACACACACAATTGACCCTGAAACACACACACACAATAGACCCTGAAACACACACACACAATTGATCCTGAAACACACACACACAATAGACCCTGAAACACACACACACAATTGATCCTGAAACACACACACACAATTGAACCTGAAACACAGTCACACAATTGATCCTGAAACACACACACACACAACTTATCCTGAAACACACACACACACACAATAGACCCTGAAACACACACACACAATTGATCCTGAAACACACACACACACAACTTATCCTGAAACACACACACACACACATACACAATTGATCCTGAAACACACTCACACACAACTTATCCTGAAACACACACACACTCACACAATAGACCCTGAAACACACACACACAATTGATCCTGAAACACACACACACAATTGATCCTGAAACACACTCACACAATTGACCCTGAAACACACACACACAATTGATCCTGAAACACACACACACACACACACACACACACACACAATTGATCCTGAAACACACTCACACACAACTTATCCTGAAACACACACACACTCACACAATATACCCTGAAACACACACACACAATTGATCCTGAAACACACACACACAATAGACCCTGAAACACACACACGCAATTGACCCTGAAACACACACACACAATAGACCCTGAAACACACACACACAATTGATCCTGAAACACACTCACACAATTGACCCTGAAACACACACACGCAATTGACCCTGAAACACACACACACAATAGACCCTGAAACACACACACACAATTGACCCTGAAACACACACACACAATTGATCCTGAAACACACACACACAATAGACCCTGAAACACACACACGCAATTGACCCTGAAACACACACACACAATTGAACCTGAAACACACACACACAATTGATCCTGAAACACACACACACAATTGATCCTGAAACACACACACACTCACACAATTGACCCTGAAACACACACACGCAATTGACCCTGAAACACACACACACAATAGACCCTGAAACACACACACGCAATTGACCCTGAAACACACTCACACAATTGATCCTGAAACACACTCACACAATTGACCCTGAAACCAGTCACACAATTGATCCTGAAACACACACACACACAACTTATCCTGAAACACACACACACACAATAGACCCTGAAACACACACACACAATTGATCCTGAAACACACACACACACAACTTATCCTGAAACACACACACACACACACACAATTGATTATGAAACACACTCACACACAACTTATCCTGAAACACACACACACTCACACAATAGACCCTGAAACACACACACACAATTGATCCTGAAACACACACACACAATTGATCCTGAAACACACACACACAATTGATCCTGAAACACACTCACACAATTGACCCTGAAACACACACACACAATTGATCCTGAAACACACACACACACACACACAATTGATCCTGAAATACACTCACACACAACTTATCCTGAAACACACACACACTCACACAATAGACCCTGAAACACACTCACACAATTGATCCTGAAACCCACACACACAATAGACCCTGAAACACACACACGCAATTGACCCTGAAACACACACACACAATTGATCCTGAAACACACACACACAATTGATCCTGAAACACACACACACAATTGATCCTGAAACACACACACACAATTGATCCTGAAACACACACACACAATTGATCCTGAAACACACACACACAATTGATCCTGAAACACACACACACAATTGATCCTGAAACACACACACACAATTGATCCTGAAACACACACACACAATTGATCCTGAAACACACACACACAATAGACCCTGAAACACACACAATTGATCCTGAAACACACACACACAATTGAACCTGAAACACACTCACACAATTGACCCTGAAACACACTCACACAATTGACCCTGAAACACTCACACAATTGATCCTTAAACACACTCACACAATTGACCCTGAAACACACAAACACACAATTGACCCTGAAACACACACACAACTTATCCTGAAACACACGCACACACACACAATTGATCCTGAAACACACACACACACACACACAATTGACCCTGAAACACACACACACACAACTTATCCTGAAACACGCACACACACAATTGACCCTGAAACACACTCACACAATTGACCCTGAAACACACTCACACATTTGTTCCTGAAACACACACACACAATTGACCCTGAAACACACTCACACAATAGACCCTGAAACACAGTCACACATTTGTTCCTGAAACACACACACACAATTGACCCTGAAACACACTCACACAATTGACCCTGAAACACAGTCACACATTTGTTCCTGAAACACACACACACAATTGACCCTGAAACACACACACACAATTGACCCTGAAACACACTCACACAATTGACCCTGAAACACACTCACACAATTGATCCTTAAACACACTCACACAATTGACCCTGAAACACACAAACACACAATTGACCCTGAAACACACACACAACTTATCCTGAAACACACGCACACACACACAATTGATCCTGAAACACACACACACACACACACACACAATTGACCCTGAAACACACACACACACAACTTATCCTGAAACACGCACACACACAATTGACCCTGAAACACACTCACACAATGGACCCTGAAACACACACACACACAACTTATCCTGAAACACACACACACACAATAGACCCTGAAACACACACACACAATTGATCCTGAAACACACACACACACACACACAATAGACCCTGAAACACACACACACACAACTTATCCTGAAACACACACACACTCACACAAACATTTATGATACTGAAACACACACACACACACAAACACACACACACCTGATACTGAAACACACACACACAAACACACACATTTATGATACTGAAACTCTTAATCTAAGAGCTCTGGACAATGTGATCGAGTCAAAATGGATTGGAGTAACTGAGCATGGATCTTCCCCGAAAGGTAGTTGGAGGTCCCTGTACAAGAAGCCTATTGAAAAAAGACTAGGGGACTTTCAGTGGCGGATTGTACATTGGGCAATAGCCACAAACAGGTACAAAGCACATCTGAATCCTTTGCATAGTGTAGAGTGTAGCTTTTGTGGGGACTCTGAAACCGTTAACCATCTTTTTGTTGAATGTTCAAGACTAAGTGAACTTCTTTGGTTGTTAAAATTTTTTTCCCAAAGGTTAGGGTTTTTGTTTACTAATGGGTTATTTATATTTGGCCCAAAATATAGGGCGACAAATAAACAAAAAGTAAATTTATTGAATTTTATCTTTGGTAAAGCAAAGATGGCGATCTGGTTAACCAGGAAAAACAGG
>CM056460.1:10000-128876 GCA_029783895.1 Triplophysa bombifrons | reverse complement strand
AGAGAGAGAGAGAGAGAGAGAGAGGGAGAGAGAGAGGGAGAGGAGAGAGAGAGAGAGAGAGAGAGAGAGGGAGAGATTTATCCCTCTTATGTGATTGAAAGGGATGAAGGATGAAGTGTATAAATGTGCGTGTAACTGTCTGACACACACACAGATCTGATCCGATCTGTCTCCACTGAGGGGGTCTTGTGATAAAGAGGGGATGTGTCACAGAGGGGATTCACTATGATCAAAACACACAATATTTTCTGGCATGTACAGTATATATGACATCAGTTTTACTATCATCAGACTCCACATTTACTCCGCTTCACAAGCTCAACTCAACTTAAGCCAAAAACAGAAGCATCTAGTCCTAAATTAATAAACCGCGTTAAAACAATCAGCATTGTAATATCCAGTGGTCCCAGCAAACTGAGTTATGTATGTGGAGTAAGTTCCTTGAATAATGTGATAAACTAATGTTCAGACATGTGAACAGCAGGACATTCTCCTTTCATTATTTATAGATTACAATTCATGTGATTACAGTAAAAACTCCCTCACAGAAATAAACAAAATCTAAAGAATCTATAAAGAAATGATTAAAAATTATTTTTTAACCTTTGCTCAAGTTTGAATATTAAACATTCTGATAAATGTGTAAAAAGAGGAAACACGTGTGAGCTTCAGATAAGAGATGTCCGCTCTCGTGACAAACTGTTCACACACTTCCAACACAGAAAAGAAAACATCGAAACTAAATGTTGTGTGTGTGTGTGTGTATAGACGGTGCGAAAAGCAGATTATTTAAATGAAAATGAATAAAGTTTTCATTTGAAGCGGTCAGTTTCATATGGGGTCAGATTTGTTTCATTATTCTGAATAAATAAACTACGATTCGCAAATAAATACAGAGAGTTTCACAAACGATTTTTAAATCCACAAATGCACAAAAAGCAAACCATAAATATATGTTAGACGTTCCACAAAAATAAATGGAATTCACAAATAAATACAACGACATTTGAAAATAAAAATTATTTACAAATGTATTTTATTGATATATATTTGTGGATCGCTTTCTTCACATTTGTGGATCGCTTTCTGCGCATTTGTGGATCGCTTTCTGCGCATTTGTGGATCGCTCTCTGCGCATTTGTGAATCGCTGCACGCATTTGTGGATCAGTGCACGCATTTGTGGATCAGTGCACGCATTTGTGGATCGCTCTCTGTGCATTTGTGGATTTTGAAACATTTCTAACGTCAAGACGTGCGCACAATCCACAAATAGGTGGACTCCGCCCACTATCTACGCAAGCCAATCGGTTAACTTCCGCTTTTGTTGTCCAATAGGCCACGTTCTAACTTCAGCCAATCACGTTTTGCTATGCACTAAGATTCAGGGAGTTAACATGGCGACTAGTGGCGGTCTAAAATCTGTGTTATACTAAGAAATGATAATGGCTTCTTCTTTCTACTATGTAATGATCGCTTGTGTTCTTATACATTGTCCGTATTGTTACATATATGCTGTATTTAAACGTGTATGACTTGATAACAGCGTGCACGGACTGGAGTGGAAAATCCCGGTGACTAGGGAGTCAGGACTGATTTGGTCTGCCAGCCTTTTTATTGTGTTTATGTTCCAAAGTGCTAAATTCCGATGTTTTGCAACTGTCGGTGTACTACCAGTATAACGATGGCAGAATTAACCTGAGGGGAATCATCAGCATTGTGAATTTCTATGTCGTTCATAATTCAAAATAAAACGTAATTTCTACAGTCATCTCGGTTTATCCCATTCCTGAATGATCTCTGCTGCTATCGCTACACTGTTCTGTTTCCTATCTAACTCTTTGCCATGACAAAACCATATGATACCTGTTATATACATTATCAATAGCAAGCGTAGTCTTTAGTGGCAGCAGCGTAAGTAGGCTGTATTGCAAGATTATCATGTGGGACAAGTCTATCCACAATTCCCCACATAGAAATACTATAGTAGTATAATACATTTACTAAACAGCTCACATAAAGTGACAAGACACAGGTAACAAAATAATAAAAATGAATATGTAATAGACAATACACATATGAAAAAAAACAATACATGTCAAAAGAGAACCGGATGCCATATTTTATGCATGTGCCATATATACAAGTTATTAGGTGCTATAAAAATTGTGTAAGGTAATGGGATAGCTATATTATATATTAAATCAGTAACATATGTATAATAAATAAATATAAGTGTGAGTGAGTAGTTTAGTATTGCACATATGTATTGCACAGTGAACATTTAACTGTTCAAATGTTCATGGGGTAGATGGCCTGAGGAAAGAAACTTGTCCTATGTTTGGCTGTTTTGGTGCTCGGTGCTCTGTAGCGCTGACCAGACGGCAGCAGTTCAAAGAGATAGAGTGCTGGGTATGAGGGGTCCAGAGAGATTTTGTGAGCCATTTTACTCGCTCACTCTGGATGAGTAAAGTTCTTGCAGTGATAACAGTAATCTACCAATGATTCGCTCAGAAGTCCGAAATATCCGCTTTAGTATTCGGAGTTTGTATGTGTCCCGAGCATGTTCACTGAAATTGAGAGAGAATAGGTTATGTCGCCTCTAAATGCAGCAAGTTTTAAATGACTTCATCGATCAACACAAAATTACAATACTAGAGCTCTTCAATTAACTTAAACATTTAGCAATCTTTAAAAGTACGTCTCTTGATGTACATGACGCGGAAGAGCCATTTTTTTGTTAACAGACTGATTCGAGCCTACCTGAGCATGCTTGTTTTCTTCTCAACAAAATCAAGTAAAACAAAATAATTGCCTTTTAATTGCAGGTCACTGGCATTGTAAACCAATATCAACCGATCCCGTCATCCCGGGACACCTTCCGCATATTTTCCGGGATCTCTGTATGAAAATGCGCTTTACTGAAATGCCCAGTAATGTCCAGTGCCTTTTGTGCGTTTGTATGGAGAACTCATTCATTTGTACAATTGGCTTCAATTCATTTTTATTTGGCAGTTTCATATTTTGCTTCATACTTTTTTCATCGAAGAAAAAGTTGTGTTGCCTCCCTTGCATTCTTAATGCCCCCGTTGTGATTTTATTTGCCATTAAATAATGGAAATAAACAGTATTTTAAAGCTGTCCTATATGTCATTTAAAAGGCAGCAATATATACATAATTATAACCCAAAAATAATAATTTATTTAGCACCAGGTAAAATGGAGACGTTTATCGTTTAACACGCTACTGAGAGCACTGCCACATCCATTATTATTATCTACAGTAAATTGATTATCTGCAGTTGTAGCCTATACCAATATTTACTATGGTAAGGTTCGAAAACACAAATTGTATAGGTTTACATCATTTACTTTTGGGGTTGAATTTAAGAATGTATTGTGTGCACAAGATCATAGTAAAAGAATCGACATCCTTTGTCATGGGAAAGAGTTAGACAGTAAACAGAACAGTGTAGCGATAGCAGCAGAGATCATTCAGGAATGGGATAAACCGAGATGACTGTATAAATTAGGTTTTATTTTGAATTATGAATGACATAGAAATTCAAAAGGCTGATGATTTCCCCCACATTAATTCTGCAATCGTTATACTGGTAGTATCCTACACCGACAGCTGCAGTGCGCATTGCAAACTCCGCGAAACTTGACAGGAGGCACGCGCCGAGTGTTTGGATCGAAATAGCTGCTTAACCATGCAGTAATAGATCATATTTGATCGAATGACAAAATCGGAATTTAGCACTTTGGAACATAAACACAATAAAAAGGCTGGCAGACCAAATCAGTCCTGACTCCCTAGTCACCGGGATTTTCCACTCCAGTCCGTGCACGCTGTTATCAAGTCATACACGTTTAAATACAGCATATATGTAACAATACGGACAATGTATAAGAACACAAGCGATCATTACATAGTAGAAAGAAGAGGCCATTATCATTTCTTAGTATAACACAGATTTTAGACCGCCACTAGTCGCCATGTTAACTCCCTGAATCTTAGTGCATAGCAAAACGTGATTGGCTGAAGTTAGAACGTGGCCTATTGGACAACAAAAGCGGAAGTTAACCGATTGGCTTGCGTAGATAGTGGGCGGAGTCCACCTATTTGTGGATTGTGCGCACGTCTTGACGTTAGAAATGTTTCAAAATCCACAAATGCACAGAGAGCGATCCACAAATGCGTGCACTGATCCACAAATGCGTGCACTGATCCACAAATGCGTGCACTGATCCACAAATGCGTGCAGCGATTCACAAATGCGCAGAAAGCGATCCACAAATGCGCAGAAAGCGATCCACAAATGTGAAGAAAGCGATCCACAAATATATATCAATAAAATACATTTGTAAATAATTTTTATTTGCAAATGTCGTTGTATTTATTTGTGAATTCCATTTATTTTTGTGGAACGTCTAATATATATTTATGGTTTGCTTTTTGTGCATTTGTGGATTTAAAAATCGTTTGTGAAACTCTCTGTATTTATTTGCGAATCGTAGTTTATTTATTCAGAATAATGAAACAAATCTGACCCCATAGTTTCACAGTTCTTCATTCAGTTGAGCTGCGCGCTTATGTGTATGCGTGTGTGTGTGTGTGTGTGCGTGTGCGTGTGTGTGTGTGTGTGTGTGCGTGTGCGTGTGTATGCGCGCGCGTGTGTGTGTGTGTGTGTGTATGTGTATGCGTGTGTGTGTGTGTGTGCGTGCGTGCGTGCGTGCGTGCGTGCGTGTGCGTGTGTGATGAATGAATGAACACTCACAGTCTTGAGCTCTTTCTCGATCTGAACGGCTCTCTGGACGATTGGACCCCTCACAGCGTACTCCACACATTTAACTTGAGGATTCATGGTGTCCAGCGTCAACACTTTCTCATGATCTCTGACGCCGTTTACACTCATCTCTTCTGTGTGTGTTCCTCTGTTCCTCACCAAACACTTCTGCTGCAATCCTGAACACGAACACACACCCGCGCACGCACAGACACACACACACGCACGCACGCACGCATGCACAGACAGACAGACAGACAGTATACTTTTATTCAGTGTGTGTAAATTAAGGGTCATTTTCTCTTGACCACAAATGCTGCCAAAACACACTTGAGTATATTTTCTAAATTTGTTTGTATTGACTTTTATTTCTGAGTCTAATCCCTTAAAGAACAGTTTGATGTCATTTACTTTAAAACATGCTTACTGTAACTATGCATTTCTCTTCATTTTTTCTGTGGCTGTATATTTGTTCAACAATAGACAGAAGAAAAATATTGATTTCTTTTTAAAGTGTAAAGTGTAATTTGGAAGTGTTGCCTTGTGCCACATCATTTACATTTATGCATTTGGCAGATGTTTTATCAAAAGCGACTTACATTACATTATATACACATTTGTTTCTAAGTATGTGCAGTCCCTGGGATCTCTTACCACTGAGCTACAGAAAGCATCAATGTATTTCAGAATGATAAATAGATGTCTGTCTTTTAAGTATTAGATGAACTTGTGTTTGAATTTGTCAAATGTCAAATTGTCTGAATTGTTGTCCTTCAGAAACCTTGTATCTTCATATTTCATAATTTTTTCTTTTTGTACATAAATCATTGGCCTATTTTATTCACCCTTTATGTTTGTCACCGGGTTTTGCATACATGTTATCAATAAACATGTTAATCATATGGACATGTAAGGTTTGAGAAGGACAGCAACGATAAGTTATTTCATGTAGTGAAACTGAAATCTTTGTAATTTTATTATTTTACTTTGTTATTTAATAATTCCATAGACTTAAAATAAAAGCTGGTGTAAACTCCATAACAGTTTCATTTGAAACACACAAATATCAATCATTTATTCTAAAATTAATTTATTAACATTCACAATTTGATCAATTAATTCAAGGAAGCAAGGATGTTTTTTTGTGAAATGGTTAGCTCATTTGGGCTTTTACGTAATAATATGTTCTGCTGCTGTGACTTTCATCATGTCTGTACTGTTGACATCTGAAGTGTTTGTATTTGATTTAACAAAGCATTGATGATCATCTGATGGCTGATGGATAATGATGCTCTATACACATTGATCTTAACAGGGAATCTTATTCTATATTATTTGTTTTCATCTGTTTGAGATTAAGCATCTGAAATTCCTTGGCAACACACGGTGAGAAGAAAGTGTCTTGCAAATAAAGCACATTTTGAATTACATTCAATTTGAGGAAAGTAGAATACAAATAAAGTGTTAAAATAGAGAACTCTTTACAATCTTCTTATATTTTACTATTTGAATTTTGACTCAGTTTGCAACATCACAGCTGCAATGCTTTGGCAACACAAATTTACAGTTTTTCTCATGCCAATAAAGCACACAAACACATTGAGACAGACAGACGGACGGACAGACAGACAGAGACAGACGGTCAGGCACACAGTCAGAGACAGACAGATGGTCAGACAGACAGACGGTGAGACAGACATACAGACAGACAGACAGACAGTAGGACAGACAGACGGTCAGACAGACTGTCAGACAGACAGACAGACAGACAGACAGACAGTCATTCAGTCAGTCAGTCAGTCAGATAGTCAGACAGACAGACAGACAGACAGACGGGTAGACAGATGGTCATACAGTCAGACAGACAGACAGACAGACGGACGGACAGAAGGACGGTCAGACGGATGGACAGACAGTCAGCCAGACAGTCAGCCAGACGGACAGACAGAGGGTCAGACAGACATACATACAGACAGACAGACAGTCATACGGACAGACAGACAGACTGTCAGACAGACAGACAGACAGACAGACAGACAGACAGACAGTCATTCAGTCAGTCAGTCAGTCAGTCAGTCAGTCAGATAGTCAGACAGACAGACAGACAGACAGACGGGTAGACAGATGGTCATACAGTCAGACAGACAGACAGACGGACGGACAGACGGACGGTCAGACGGATGGACAGACAGTCAGCCAGACAGTCAGCCAGATGGACAGACAGAGGGTCAGACAGACATACATACAGACAGACAGACAGTCATACGGACAGACAGACAGACGGTCAGACAGACAGATGGACGAACAGGCAGACAGCATCCGACGGACAGACAGACGGTCGGTCAGACAGACAGACGGTCGGTCAGACAGACAGATGGACGGACAGGCAGACAGCATCCGATGGACAGACAGACGGTCAGACAGTCAGAGAGACAGACAGACAGATGGTCAGACAGACAGACGGACAGACAGACGGTCAGACAGACAGATTGAGACTTTAGTAGTGAAGAATGAAATTGATGTGCTATAAGTCTTGTGTTGTGTTTAGCAGGGATGATAAGACACATTAAACGTGAGGTTTACTCTACCTTCAGTGATCCAGACGTCAGTATTCCAGCTCTTTTCCTCACTCCCTCTCTCACACTTTGACGTTGAATGAGAAGATCTTGTGGTCATGTGACATCACGGCCACCCATGTCATTCAGTTCTATTGGAGGAAGAAGTCTGAGTGACTTGGATCGAGTCTTCTGGAGACATCAAACATGAGCATGGATGACATTTGATCATGCTGGCCATGTGATGTGATGTGACCTGGACGACATTGGGCTATAAAGAAAGTGCTGCTCTGCAAATGAGTTTCTCATTTCACTGTGACAAAATGTACAAATGCTTCAGTGCGTCTGTAAAATGTGCAGTTGTAACACAAGTCGTATTTCGCGTCACCCTCCCCAGCTGTTACTTAAGAGTGCTTGCTTTCTAAAAATAACACACCAACAAACAAACACACACTACATGACAACACATGAAAGAGATCACAACGATTCATTCACAGTGCTCAAAGGACCTGTTATGGTTTCTCACTTGTGTAGGCAAAGAAATCTATTAGGCAAGGCAAGGCAAGGCAATTTTATTTATATAGCACATTTCATACACAGTGGCAATTCAAAGTGCTTTACATAGAAGAAATTAAAATAATAAAAAGAAATAAGAGTAATTAAAACAGTTTATAAAAATAAAATACAGTACAGTACAGACAGTCGGACGAACATTGGCACAGTGCTCATTCATTAAATGCATAGCTAAACAGATGCGTTTTGAGTCTGGATTTGAAAGTGACTATTGTAGGAGCACATCTGATCTCCTCTGGAAGCTGGTTCCAGCTGCGGCTGGCATAATAGCTAAAAGCAGATTCGCCATGCTTTGAGTGAACCCTTGGTATTTCTAGCTGATGTGATCCTAGTGATCTGAGTGATCTGTTGGGTTTATATTCATTGAGCATCTCTGCAATGTATTGAGGTCCTAGGCCATTGAGTGATTTATATACCAGTAATAATACTTTAAAATCAATCCTAAATTTAACTGGGAGCCAGTGTAAAGACCTGAGGACTGGTGTGATATGTTCATATTTTCTAGTTCTGCTCAGAATCCTGGCGGCACCGTTCTGTATGAGCTGCAACTGTCTAATGGTCTTTTTGGGAAGGCCAGTGAGGAGTCCATTACAGTAATCCACCCTGCTGGTGATGAAAGCATGAACAAGTTTCTCTAAGTCTTGTCTGGAAACAAAGCATCTAATTCTTGCAATATTTTTCAGATGGTAGTATGCTGATTTGGTTATAGCTTTGACATGACTACTGAAACTAAGGTCTGACTCTAGTGTCACACCAAGATTCCTGACTTGATTTTTAGTTGTTTGACCCCTAGAGTGAAGGTATGCGTTCACCTTGAGAACTTCATCTTTGTTTCCAAATGCAATGACTTCAGTTTTGTCTTTGTTTAATTGAAGAAAGTTTTGACACATCCAATTGTTGACTTCATCGATGCATTGGCACAGGGAGTCAATGGGGCTGTAATCGTTAGGCGATAGGGCTAAGTAGATCTGTGTGTCGTCTGCATAGCTGTGGTAAGCAATTTTGTTCTTTCTCATTATTTGGCTCATTGGGAGCATATACAGGTTGAACAGGATTGGCGCAAGAATTGAGCCTTGAGGGACTCCGCATGTCATGGATGTCCACTCAGACTTATGATCTCCTATACTCACATAATAACCTCTCCCGTCTACGTATGACCTGAACCATTTTAGGACTTTCCCAGAAAGCCCCACCCAGTTTTCCAGCCTGTCAAGAAGTATGTTATGATCGACAGTGTCAAATGCAGCACTGAGGTCGAGTAGTATCAGCACTGATAATTTGCCTGAATAAGTATTTAAGCGAATATCGTTTATTATCTTTATGAGCGCTGTCTCTGTGCTGTGATGTGGTCGGAAACCAGATTGAAAATTGTCAAAGTATCCATTCGCGCATAAGAATTTATTCAGCTGATTGAAGACAACTTTTTCAATGATCTTGCCTATGAAAGGAAGATTTGAAATCGGTCTATAGCTGCTTAATATGGTCTTATCCAGATTGTTATTTTTCAGGAGGGGCTTTACAACTGCAGTTTTCAGGGAGTTTGGAAAACTCCCAGAGAGAAGTGAGGCATTTACCACTTCTAGAAGATCTGCTTCTAAACTGTTTAACACACTTTTGAAAAATGATGTGGGAAGTGTGTCAAGAGAACAGGTTGATGTTTTAAGGTGCTGTACGGTTTCTTCCAAAATTGTGCCATCAATTTCTTTGAAGTCAGACATAGTAACAACTTTCTCAGGTGGTTTGATTATCTGTCTAACCCCAGGGCAACTCAAGGATGTGCTGATCACCTTTCTGATATTATTGATTTTCTCACAGAAGAAAGAAGCAAACTCACTGCACTTGTTGTCTGAGAGCATTTCACTGGGAATCTGGTTTGGCGGGTTTGTCAGTCTCTCTACAGTAGCAAAAAGAGTGCGTGTGTTGTTTAAATTACTGTTTATAATATTTGAGAAGAAAGTCTGTCTAGCTTTGCCTAGTTCCATATTAAAAGCATGTAGGCTGTCTTTGTAGATGTTATAATGGACTACAAGTTTTGTCTTCCGCCATATGCGTTCTGCTTTTCTGCATTTTCTTTTCATTAGTGAACAGCCATGACCACACTAATCACACAAATGAATTTCAAGGCATGAATAAGAGTGGCTTGTCACACACTTTAGATTGTCACACATTTCATCCGGATGAATGATGTATGCAGTTGATATATGACCCACTTACTATTTCCATGATGTTCTCCAACATAAATGTGTTGTAGTGTTTTTTTCTGTTCATAATGTTTATCTGTAATCAGAAGGCATGTCATTGACTTTATTGCTTGGTTTGCACTTTACCATCTTCAATGTCTCTTTTTGGCATCATGTTGCGGATAATCTCATAAATCCCCTTGGAGGAATGTTTAAAAGTTCATCAAATAAAACTGTCAAAAATTCCTTCCTGTCATGCAGGGCTAATGAATGTTAAAGTTTAAGATCAATGAGAACAATACATATACTTCCACTTTCATACACGTCCGTATGATGTCTACATCAATTTTATATTTAAAAATGAAGTCAAATACCTCGAGAGTAAATGTGTAGATGCGGAGTGTACAGGTCTTTGCATATGCGTATTCATCATCCTAAAACTTCATCACACACAGAAACCTTGCTCACTGAGTCTGATGAGTCAAGATTTTGGTAACGTTACCCGAATGTTGAGGTACCGTCTTTGATCCCGTATAAACAGATGAGATTTTTTATGGTCCACTTTAAGAACGCAATTTAAGATCCACAAATGATCCACAGTTCAGTGCTGGGCCACCAGTAACTAATGTGATGTCAAATTACATGTATTCATTTGGCCGACACTTGAGTGACTTACAGTTGAGGTAAACAACAGGTGATGAGGCAATAAGTAAAGCGATATTTAGGAGAAGTGCCAGTTATACAACAGTAAGATGGTCCAACATACAGTGTTAAGTAGAGAAAGAATTGAGAGAGAGTCAAAAGTACCTGAACTCTTGCCGTGACTAAGACTACTCACTTCTCATGATGATGGCCAGCGGTCCACAGCAGAAATATTGGTACAGTTGCTGCATGTTCAAATGATCAAATGAAAGCCTACAAAATGCAGCAAATGGCTGAAATCAAAACTATGACTTATACGCAAAATCATTAAATAGTTAAAAACTAGCAAATAGCACAAGCAGCACATAAGTATAAGTACATACAGTTGAAAGAAAAAGTACAGTTGTGTTCAAAATTATTCAACCCCCACTGAAATTGATTGTTTTGGTCGGTTTGACATTGATTATGATCATTCAGTCATCCTGCTTACAATTAAATCACAGAGGCACGTGTAGGTCAGACAAATATAACATAACATTTATAATGAAATAACCACAAATGTCTTTCTGAGCTCACATCATTATCAGTTTTATCCAACCCCCAAGTGACATTCAATCTTAGTACTTAGTACAACATCCTTTTACAGTTATAACAGCTTTTAAACGTGAAGCATAGCTTGACACAAGTGTCTTGCAGCGATCTACGGGTATCTTCGCCCATTCATCATGGGCAAAAGCCTCCAGTTCAGTCACATTCTTAGGCTTGCGCACTGCAACTGCTTTCTTTAAGTCCCACCAGAGGTTCTCAATCGGATTTAAGTCTGGTGACTGCGATGGCCACTTCAAAATGTTCCAGCCTTTAATCTGCAACCATGCTCTAGTGGACTTGGAGGTATGCTTGGGATCATTGTCCTGTTGAAAGGTCCAACGTCTTCCAAGCCTCAAGTTTGTGACGGACTGCATCACATTGTCATCCAATATCTCCTGGTACTGAAGAGAATTCATGGTACCTTGCACACGCTGAAGCTTCCCAGTACCTGCAGAAGCAAAACAGCCCCAAAGCATGATTGACCCCCCGCCATGCTTCACAGTAGGCAAGGTGTTCTTTTCTTCATAGGCCTTGTTCTTCCTCCTCCAAACATAGCGTTGATCCATGGGCCCAAACAGTTCTAATTTTGTTTCATCAGTCCACAGAACACTATCCCAAAACTTCTGTGGTTTGTCCACATGACTTTTGGCATACTGCAGTCGACTCTTCTTATTCTTTGGGGACAGCAAGGGGGTGCGCCTGGGAGTTCTGGCATGGAGGCCTTCATTACGCAGGGTGCGCCGTATTGTCTGAGCAGAAACTTCAGTACCCACATCTGACAAATCTTTTCTCAGTTCCTCAGCAGTCACACGGGGACTTTTCTCCACTCTACGCTTCAGGTAGCGCACAGCAGTCGAAGTCAGCATCTTCTTTCTGCCACGACCAGGTAGCGTTTCAACAGTGCCCTTTGCCTTGAATTTGCCAATGATGCTTCCTATGGTGTCTCTTGGTATGTTTAACATCTTTGCAATCTTCTTATAGCCATTGCCCTTCCTGTGAAGAGTAATCACCTGTTCTCTTGTCTTCCTGGACCATTCTCTTGACCTCACCATGTTTGTAACCACACCAGTAAATGTCTAGAAGGAGCTGAGTATCACAGTCATTTTAAAGCTGCCTAATTGGTGCTTATTAGGCTTTATTGCTGCTCCCTGATATCCACAGGTGTTTTCAATACCTGATTGAAAACACTTCATTGAACCTCTGTTCTTCAGAGTGGTAGTCTTTAAGGGGTTGAATAATTATGTCAATTAAGAATTCACAAAAGAAACATTTACTACTGTATTACAAAACTAATTGATGTCATTTTAGTTGCATATGGTTCTTTAAGAAGTCCTTGTAGGATTTCATTCTGAATACAATTACAAATGTACACTAAATTCCCTAAAACCATTTACAGCATTGGGGGTTGAATAATTTTGAACACAACTGTATGTGAACCCTTTGGGCTTACTTGGATTTCTTCATAAAATGTGTTCTGATCTTCATCTAAGTCACAACAATAGAGAAACACAGTCTGCTTAAACTAATACCGCACAAACATTATATGTTTCATGTTTTTATTGAACACAACATGTAAACATTCATAGTGCAGGGTGGAATAAGTATGTGAACCTTTGGGTTTAATAACTGGTTGACCCTCCTTTGGCAGCAATAACCTCAACCAAACATTTCCTATAGTTGCAGATCAGACCTGCACAACGGTCAGGAGAAATTTTGGACCATTCCTCTTTACAAAAGTGTTTCAGTTCAGCAATATTCTTGGGATGTCTGGTGTGAATCGCTCTCTTGAGGTCATGCCACAGCATCTCAATCGGGTTGAGGTCAGGACTCTGACTGGGCCACTCCAGAAGGCGTATTTTCTTCTGTTGAAGCCATTCTGTTGTTGATTTACTTCTATGCTTTGGGTCGTTGTCCTCTTGCATCGTCCATCCTCTGTTAAGCTTCAGTTGGCAGACAGATGGTCTTAAGTTTTCCTGCAAAATGTCTTGATAAACTTTGGAATTCATTTTTCCATTGATGACAGTAATCCGTCCAGGGCCTGAGGCAGCAAAGCAGCCCCAAACGATGCTGCCTTCTCCACCATATTTCACAGTTGGGATGAGGTTTTGATGTTGGTGTGCTGTGCCTTTTGTTCTCCACACATAGCGTTGTGTGTTCTTTCCAAACAACTCAATTTTGGTTTCATCTGTCCACAGAATGTTTGCCAGTAGTGCTGTGGAACATCCAGGTGCTCTTTTGCAAACTTCAAACGTGCTGCAATGTTTTTTTGGACAGCAGTGGCTTCCTCCGTGGTGTCCTCCCATGAAGTCCATTCTTGTTTAATGTTTTCCTTATTGTAGATTTGTCAACAAAAATGTTAGCATGTGCCAGAGATTTCTGTAAGTGTTTAGCTGACACTCTAGGATTCTTCTTCACCTCATTGAGCATTCTGCGCTGTGCTCTTGCAGTCATCTTTACAGGACGACCACGCCTAGGGAGTGTAGCAACAGTGCTGAACTTTCTCCATTTGTAGACAATCTGTCTTACCGTGGACACATGGACATCAAGGCTTTTAGATATACTTTTGTAGCCCTTTACAGCTTTATACAAGTCAACAATTCTTGATCGTAGGTCTTCTGAAAGCTCTTTTGTGCGAGACATGGTTCACATCAGACAACGCTTCTTCAGAACAGCAAACTCAAAACTGGTGTGTGTTTTTTATTGGACAGGCCAGCTTTAATCAACACATCCAATCTCATCACATTGATTGGACCCCAGGTTGGCTGACTCCTGGCTCCGATTAGCTCTTGGAGAAGCCATTAGCCTAGGGTTTCACATACTTTTTCCACCCTGCACTATGAATGTTTACATGTTGTGTTCAATAAAAACATGAAAACATATAATGTTTGTGCGGTATTAGTTTAAGCAGACTGTGTTTCTCTATTGTTGTGACTTAGATGAAAATCAGAACACATTTTATGACCAATTTATGAAGAAATCCAAGTAAGCCCAAAGGGTTCACATACTTTTTCTTTCAACTGTAAGTAAATCAGCTGAATTGTACTTAAAAAGACATGCTTTTATATCATAAACAAGGCTAGGAAAGCGGTCAAATAAATAAAAGCATAAAAGCTGTTCAGTGCGTCTGTAAGAGAGCAATCCCTGATACAGGGAGGTGATGATGTCCTGTAGTTGGTGATGGCTTAGATGCTGTTCCCAATGCGCCGTGTGTCACTGCTGTCCATGAAGTCATAATGGATTTCTAGGCATGTGCGCACTTTGCCTCTTTGATGGGCCGTGACAGTTTGGGTCTTGCTGCTCTTAGTGTCACCTTGTCCCCTGCTCTGAAGCTGAAGTTACAAGTCTTTAGAAGCGCAGTCTCTGCAGTCAACACAGTTTCTGGTTGGGGTGTGTGGTGATGGTCGTGGAGACAGTGACATCATCGACACAGATGAGGCTCAGAAGCTGGTGCAGAAGGTCCGAAACGTGCAGATGAAGGTACCTTAAAGTAACGGTTTGCTCTCCTGATCTCAACCTTGTTGCAGTTTCACTGGACAGTAGACTCGGAGCATGGTTTGTCCATCACAGTCTCTGGGTGCATGTGCTGGAGATATGATAGAATCGGGCTTATATGGTCAAGCAGTTTATATGTGATGGCATCACGGCAGTAGCACGCAGCGGCCACTCTGGATCCAAAACAGTTCTATTGTTATGTGTTGTTGTATTGACACCGTTCTGTAGAACATATGGAAATCTGATCAACAGTTGTACTGGTGAATTGGTGCCAGACGCTACTAAAATATAAAACCAACACAAGAAACACCACACAAGTTGATCTGCAGTTGACGATATGCCCCTTCGGTTTGTTGCGAGCGCCAGGCCTCCAGACCTCAGATCACGGTGACGACCAGAAGAGAAATCCAAAGGATAGACATGAAACAGCTTTTTAAATTCATTCAAAGAAATTATAATAACTACATAAATGATTTTGTTAACCGACCAAAGGATACAAATTTGAGAGATTTTAGAGTAAGACTTTGAATTTTGTTGTCATTTCCACTATGGAATTAATGAAACAGAATTTAGTTCAATGACATCAGATGTAATTATAATGAAATTACAGAAAAACAAGAGTAATCCCTTACTTAACTTTTTCAAGGGAAACCCATTACTTAGTAGCTAGTTACACCCAACACTGAGTAACAGTGACTGATATGACAATATGTGTCCTGTTATGACCTTTCACAAAGTCTTGATTTGGTTGTTTCAGAATTGTCTCGGCCCTTCATCTTCACTGCGTGTGTCTATCTTTCTTTGCTCAGTGTGACATGTTCAGTTCGTTCAAGAGACAGACATGGTAATGGATTTCCAAAATAAAAACAAAATACAGCCAAGGATTAAGAATGTTAGTGAGCTAAAAACAGTACATTTCACAATCACAAATCCTTCAATTATTCACCGAGCTCCTCCGGAGGAGATTCTCCACATCCATAGAGAGCTTGACGTCTAGAGATCATTCCCATCATCACCAGCTTTCTTCAGTCAAAGAGTGTCTGTAAGATACAGGACCGTTTCTCTTCTCTTGTGCTGAAGATTGTTTTTGATAGTCAACGCTGAACATCACGCTCATCCTTCTTCTTGTGATCGCTTCTGTCTCAGTTAAAGGTCAGGTCACCTGCTGAAGCCCTCAGTGAACCTCAGTAAATCACCACAGAACTCCTGTTCACCATCACACACACTAATACATCAATAAGATTTCTTTATAGTAAAACAGGGGTTTCCCATTCAGGGCTTAACCCTAGTCCTGGACTAAAATAACTGAAAACTTGCAGTGACATATCTTAAAATACATGGGCAGTGCAATTGTTTTCTCTCAAAATGCACACAGGTAATGTTTTTTTCTAAAGCATGTTTGTAAAAACTACCTAAATGTCATTATTTAACTAAAGCCTAGTCCTGGATTAACATAAAATCATTTCCAAGAAACCGCCCCTAAATTTGCTTGCCTCCCATGATGCAGCACAACAAAGACACCAGTCAAATCCTGTAAGGTTTAAAATAGTGGAACAGCATGATTTGAATACAAATGAAAGATTCAAATAAAAGACTCATAGCAAGTTATCCAATTACCTTATGATCCATTATTTACAAAAAATGACATCAAATAATAACAAAGAGCAGTATTTATAAGCAAGAGTCACACCTACTGTAAAAACTCATCTAATGTTCATCACCAATCAAATCAACATCACATCAACAATAACAAATGTCCATTAATGCAATTTTTTTTAATGTGATTTCTTCAGTTTAATTTTGACTCGTATTGAGTTCAGCAATTAAACAGTTGTTTTAAGAGGCTTCAGTATAATGCCTGTATGTCACTGTATGTAGACAGATGCAGTAGATAGTTTTCGTGTTCTTTGTATGTTGTGTGTTTGTAAATGTTTTTTTTTGCTCATCAAGGACAAGCGTTCATGTATTTATTTACAGAAGGTTTATTAATCAGAGGAAACACAGGGAAGAGACAGCAACTGTGTGACAGTCACGCAAAACTTTAAAGTTCATTCAATACAAAAAAAAATCATTAAAACATTGTTTTAAACATTTTTACAGACCACAGTTTTTTAGAAACATTATAGTAGCTCAATAATTTCCCTACAAAAATAAGAAATGTTTTGTTATCAAACCTTATGACAACGATGAAGTAAATACTGCACATATTAAAATAGTTTATCAAGTGCAATATCAATCAATTCATATCAGCGAGTCATCACATTCACCATCTGTTTAAATAAAACCAGAGATTTTTTAAATGTTATTTTTGGTTTTGAAATGAATTTTATGAATCACAAACTGATTCAGCTAACATTGATATCATAGGAGAGAATAAACGCAAATAATAATTTAAACTATAAATTAAACAGTTCACATCAATCAAACAATGAAGATGCTTCTTGGACGTGATTCATCTGCATCTAAGTCAGTGCATTGTCAGAATGTTGGATATATACTTTAGTTATCGAGAGACATAATGAACATATTGAGAGTTAGGTGTTTGTGTTTACAGTAATGACATCTAATGTGATCACAGCGACTGTTCAACTGTAACAAATGTTTTCTACACATTAAACAGCTTTTTATAAACTCAACTTAATGTTAATCATTATAAACTTAATGATTTCATGTAAAATATTTGATAGAAATGATCATTAAAAATCACCATCATGTTCTTTTTAATCCAAATGTTTCCTCCTGTGAAATGTTTGTTCTATATATTTTGAGTTTGGCCCCACATTCACGGCACTAAACCCTTGATTCTTCATGAAAGATGAAGTGTCTGATTGTGATTCAGGTAAAGATCTGATGATAACACACCATCTCTGAACATCGGAACAGTTTCACTTCATTCAACAGAAGGAATGAACCGTACAGCGTGTGAAATATTGCACATGTCTGATTGCTAAGAATCTAACACAAATATATATTATAACTGTCTTCTGTTTATTTCTGTATATTTGTGATCATCAGAAGCTGTGCGGACGTGTGTCCCTCATGCCAACATCCATATGAAGTGTTGAATACGTGGACGTTGACATTCCTGCCTGATATTGTGAGAGAGACTCTACATGAGTCTACAGCACGGCTCTTTGGTGTTGCTCGTGTCCTCCTCCTCCGGCGCTCTCAGCTTGAGCAGCGGTGGATCTCCACTCGATGGAGTAAAGTACACGGCATCAGAAGCGCTCACGTCCCGCTGTTCTGATGCAGGAGACTCTTCTGTGACGGGCTCATTGCCCCGGTGGTCAGCGGACACAGGTAATGGAGGAGCGGGGTGTTTCTGTAGTTTAGCCGCGGCTCTCTGTCGTTTGAGATCGGCGAGCGTTTGGTGAGATCTCTCTCTGCTCATACTGTCTTCGTCAGAGGTGAGCTGATAGAAGGCGCTGCGGTCCCTGCGGCCTCCACTCTGGCCCTCTCCCGGAAGTGAAGATAACGCAAGCACACTGCCATTGCCCAACACTGAGTCCTGAGCTCCATTCTGCCCTTCAGCCGCCTGTGATGAGGAGATGACAGGTGAATGAAGACCAGACACCTGCAGAAGGAGAACGAGAGCCTCGGTCACTCAGACATCTCTTCAACATCTATGTGTTTATTAGGGATGTCCCGAGTCCATATGGGGGTCATTTATTACACTCTCCATCACTAATTATCCATTCAACTGTCTGCGTTAGGGCAAAAGCATCCATGTGTAATGTCTGCAGCACGAGCATTCAGCGAGGCGCCTTAACAAAAGAGATTCATAAATACTGACAATTAAATCAGAACACAGCGAGTTTACTCACATGACGCTCTGGGGAATATCATAGTAGTTTTAAGCCTCATGAGAATAAACTCCTGCTCTTGAAGTACAGTTCATTAATAAATGAGGTTTTCATGTAGCGCCGACGCTCCAGTCAGTAGAAAAGAATGAAAATATAAAAATGACACCTAAGGGAACTGCTTGGATTCATTCAATATTTCTCTTAACACACTGCACAGCTTTAAGATTCTGCATACGAATGATCCTAGCGGTTTAAGTAATTGAACTGAAGATGTCACCAGTGCAGCGTTGAGTTCTGCATCCGTCTGTCTGTCTTCATCATCATCCAGAGCATCCGTCTGTCTTTCCTGCCACACCATGGCTTCTTTCTGATGTTCTCTGCGGTACAGACTGCTGCGTTCATTCACGCTGCTGCGTCTCACCACTTTACTGCAAACAACAGAAAACAAATCATCTCCTTCACATACCATACTGGAATAGATGACATGATGCTAAATGAAAATGTAGCATTTTTATTTCTTGATAGGACAATAATGCGTTAGAGATTCATGAATACTGCATGATTACAGGAGCAGAAACACAAGTGCACTCAACACTCAGATGATGTTCTTCACTCCATCTGATGTGAGTTTCATCAAGTGTTACAGTGACATCATGCTCAAAACACACACACACATTAAAAAACCAGAAAGACGTTCAGAAAGACAGGAGGTCAATTGTTTGTGTTTCCTCTTTTCAATCACAGATTCTTGACCTTATCAGAAAAGACACAGGACACTTATGGATGCCAAACAAGTCGATCTAATAGCAGTCTTGAATGTTTTGAATGATCTACTGATGGCAGGCCAGTTGTTTTCATGACTTTTCTCACCCTCTGCTGCCGGCGCTGGACACTCGTCTCTGTAGATCGCTCTTGTGTTTCTCCTGACCCTTCATGATGGCGTCGTGTTTCTGTTTTAACTCCATTATTTTAGCCCTGACCTCCTCATCACCACAAACATCTGCAACACAACAACAAACCGTCACATTCTGTCATGACACTCGTGCTGAACTCGTGGGACTCACGTGTGTGTCTTACCCAGAGGAGTCTCGTCCAGTCCAGACCTGGCGTTTAAACTTGCACCGTTGGCCACCAGGAGCTCAACCATCTGAATCTATGACACAAACACATTACATTCTCATGTCTAGATGTCACGCTGGGGATTTTCTAGCTGTTTCACAGTATAAAGAAGTGCTGCTTCACTTCAGATGTGTGTCTGTGCTCACTAAAGGTGTAACATGTTCTCTACCCACAGTTCACCACACACATCATCTCACATCTTACCACACTTTGAAGCTCTAGAATATGCTTTATTAAAAAGAACAAAACAGACAGACACAGTTCAGCTAACATGTGTTTCTGTTGATCACTACTTTACAACAGTGCTAATTACATGACGTGGGCAGCTTTATTCAACAGGATTTATTTATTTATTCAACAATCATGTCTCTCATGTCTGTCTTTGTGAGTATCTCAGCAATTATCATGACAGTTATGTCTTAAAGTGATAGTTCACCCAAACAATGAAACTTCTGTCATCATTTGCTCACCCTCAGGTCATTTCATACCTGTATAAATGACTTTGTTCTGATATTTAGAAGAATGTTAGTCATTTTCAGTTCTGTGACATCATTGACGGCCTTAGTAGGAAGAATTAAATGGTAGTCAAGGTTGCCTGACAACTCTTTGTGTTCCTAAATTCTTCCAAATATCTCATAATGTGTTCAACACAACAAACAAATATACAATATTTTATTTCCTACTTTCATTACGGATGATGTCCCAGAACTGAAAACTACTAACATACAGATAGTTTACCTTTGGATGAACTGTTCGATTAAGTCCAGCTGCAGTACTGACCTGTCCCCAGCAGGCGGCAGCGTGAAGTGGCGTCCAGCCGTCATTGTCTCGGTCATCAGGAGAGACTTTATTCTCCAGCAGCAGTTCACCCACAGACACGTATCCATTAGCAGCGGCTATGTGCAGCTACACACACAAGAACACACTCAGTGTTGAGAGATGAAATACGAAGAACACAGAGGACTTCATGTTGACGTCTCTCACCAGACTCGCGCCCTGCTCGTCTGTCAGGCTCAGATCTCCAGCGCTCTCCAGCACCTCACGCAGGTCTCGCAGCATCTCGCTCTCTTTAGCTCCGCGACATTCATCGATCCGCTCCTGAGTGATTCCTGAACACAAACACACATGAACATGACAATATTGCAGGTTAGGTTTTTCCTTTGTGGATTCTGGTTTTGTGAATGTGAGACAAGAGTGCTGATGATTAACAGTAATACATTCATTAAGAAAGAAATGAGTGTATTAGTAAAATCAAATGTATGAGAAGATTCGCTCTTGATGTGCTAAAGTAGAAAGTCAATCAAACATTGTAACACTAGCACAATAAATCTGTTTATATATTCAGTATAATCTCTTAACATACAGTAGGTCACTCATCACATCCAGCATTGTGTACAAACTGAACTCAGCAACTAGATGTTCATATAAACAGTGAAGGTAATGATGATCTGATCCTCTGCTGGATTAGTAAGTCTACCTGCTTACAAAGAAATGAAGGGTCTATCATTTTTATTGTAGGTTTATTTTAACTGATAGAGACAGAATATCAACAAAAAAATGTTATATAAAAATTATAAATTGATTTGCATTTCAGTCAGTGAAATAAGAATTTGATCCTCGAACAAAACAGAACTTTGTACTCGGTGGAGAAACTCTTGTTGGTGAGGTCAGATGATAGTTGCTCACCAGGTTTGCACATGTGACGGAAGACATTTTACTCCACTTTCTTGGCTGTTGTTTTAGCCTCCACAGATGTTCTATAGGACTGGGCTCTAGAGACATTTAATGTGCCTCTTCTTAAGCCACTCTTTGGTTGTTTTGGCGATATGTTTTGTGTCTTTCGTGGGCAATCGTGGCCTAATGGTTAGAGAGTCGTACTCGTGAGGTTGCCAGAAGGTTGCCGGTTCGATCCTCAGGGCCGGCAGGTAACGATTTAGGTGCCCTTGAGCGGAGCACCTTACCCCTACTTGCTCCCCGGGTGCTGCAGTGATAGCTGCCCACTGCTCTAGGTGTACGTGTGCTCACCACTTGCTATGTGTGTGTTCACTACTCACTGGATGGGTTAAAAGCAGAGGTCACATTTCGGGTATGGGTCACCACTTTCTCATGTTAAAGGCACGTCCACGACCCATCTTCTGTGATCTAGTTAAGGGGAGGAGGGTCTCATCCAAGAATGTAGGGTACAGTGGCCCCTCCCTCAGCCCCTCAATGCTGTGAAGTCTTCCTGTACCCATAGCAGATAAAGCCCTGAAGCAGAATGTTTCCACACTGTTCTTCTCTGTAGGGACGGTGTTCTTGGGTCAACATTTCTCTCCCTCCAAAAATTTTGTCAATTTTGGTCTCCCAGTACTTTCTCCAAACCTTCTGTGAATCCTCTTGATGTTCATCTTCAAACTTCAGACGGGTCTTCTTGGGCGAGAGGACTTTGTGGGTGCTTCAGGATTTCAGCCTATTGTGTCAAAGCACGTTATCAATGGTTTGCTTGCTAAATGTGGTCTCAACTGTCTTGAAATCATTAACACTCTTCTTCCGTGTAGTTCTGGGCTGATCTTTGACCTTTCTCATGATCATATTTCCTCCTTTGGGGAAATCTTGGAAGAGTATTTGATAGTTATTATCTCACCAAGCTTCTGTCTGTAGCCTATTCAAGGTCTGTGCAGGTCTACAATCTTGTCCCTGACATCCTTTCAAACCTATCTGGTCTTGATCATGGTGGTGGAGAGGTTGAAGACACAGATTCTGTTGTTATATACACAACGAGCTGAGTTAGGAGCACTTTCTTAAAGTGACAGGACTAATCTGTGGCAGAGAGCTGCACGGGTCAGATTTTGTAAATCCGCACCTGCCCGTACCCAGAGTGCTTAAAACCGCATCCGACCTGTTTTCCGACAGCAGCACTAATTAAAGTCCGCACCCGACCCGACCCGCTTAAAATAGAACCGACACCCGACCCGCACCCGAAATCAAATCAGTTTAGCCAATCACATTATAGACACAATTTTTTCAAATTTTTATTGCCAGGTCATAGTCGTAGGGTTAGGCAGTAGTTGTTTAACATCCACACGGCCAGCCTGAGCACCAACATCTATCAACCCTTGTGCTAATGCAAAAAATCCCTCGCCATGTACTGCATTAAAGGGTCTAATATCATTGCATACACAGTTCACAGACAGCCTGGTTATGGTGTCCTTATCATCTCTACGAGGCACCTTCAGTTCTGTCCCCTTTGAAAGATATTGTTCGATAGAACTGGTGATTAGTTTGTTACCGGCACAGGTATCTGCGTGCTTCCTCAGCGACAAAGTTCCACATTTGCGGCTATCGAAAACGAAAACTTTAAGGCAGGTTTTGCATGCAGCAAAGCCTTTCACAATATTGCGTTCTTCATCTGAGATGACTCCAAATTTCTCCCACACACTGGACTTGAGTTTTGATGAAGTATTGTCGACAACTTTACAATCTCCTCTAGCTATTTTTTTTTTTCAACTCCTCAGGATCCATCTCGACGACTCATGCAGCAGTTCGCGCGGTTGTGATTTTTTAAAAGTGGAATGTGGCCTAGAGACTCCTGGGAGGGCGCGGGCTCAAATAAACAAAAAAAATATTTTACCAACTTGAAATACAGGCATAGTTTTGAAGAAGTGTTCCTAAAAATATGCATTTATTTTTACATTTGCATGTGACTGTTTTGAGCCCGTGTTTAGACCCGTGTCCGAACCGACCCGACCCGCACCCGTATCCAACACAGTTATATATTTTTCACCCGTTTCAGCCAAATTTACCCGCGGGTACCCGAACCCGTGCAGGACTCTGATCTGTGGTTCACATACGCACTTGACCAATCTGTGCAGCCAGAATTCTTGCTGGTCATCTGTAGGGAATCAAATACTAATTTCACTGACTGAAATGCATATCAATTTATAACCTTTATATTCATTTCCTTCCCCTGATTTGGTTGATATTTGGTCTCCTATCAGTTAAAATAACCCATCATAAGAATACTAGACCCTTCATTTCTTTGTAAGCAGGCACACTTCAGCAGGGGATCAAATCATTATTTCCCTCACTGTATACTGTATAAACACCCATCAGACATGTGTCTTCATCTGTTCAGGTGAGGTGAAAGAAGTCTTTATTTTAACACATTTAGACACGGGGCTATCGTTAGCCACTCTCACCAGCCCTTCACTTAAGTGACAGTGTTGCCAGATCTTCATAGAAAAAACTGCACACAAAGACAAGCCCAAAATAAATCCTTCAAATTCAAAAAGTCTATATTTAATAAGACCATAAAACTCTCAAATATCTGCAATAACTGACGATTTTATTAACATCTAAATTGCCGAACTTTACAAGAAACAAAATGAAATATATTTCTTCTCATGTTTAATAATATGGGATTGTGTCTCAGTGTAAGAGAATGAAGTTTACATGATGACAGACGCTCACCCTGATCAGCCATCACCATCTCTATCAGCTCTAGAGTCGCTTCGTCCTCACACAGATCATACGCCATATTCCCATCTGCATTCACTGCCAACAGATCAGCACCCCTGAACACACAAACATCATCACACACAACACATCACAACACATCACACACACAACACATTACACAACACAGATCATATTCCCATCTGCATTCACTGCCAACAGATCAGCACCCCTGAACACACAAACATCATCACACACAACACATCACATCACATCACATCACACACACAACACAGATCATATTCCCATCTGCATTCACTGCCAACAGATCAGCACCCCTGAACACACAAACATCATCACACACAACACATCACATCACATCACATCACATCACACACACAACACAGATCATATTCCCATCTGCATTCACTGCCAACAGATCAGCACCCCTGAACACACAAACATCATCACACACAACACATCACACACACAACACATTACACAACACAGATCATATTCCCATCTGCATTCACTGCCAACAGATCAGCACCCCTGAACACACAAACATCATCACACACACACATCACATCACACACACAACACAGATCATATTCCCATCTGCATTCACTGCCAACAGATCAGCACCCCTGAACACACAACACATCATCACACACACACATCACATCACACACACAACACAGATCATATTCCCATCTGCATTCACTGCCAACAGATCAGCACCCCTGAACACACAAACATCATCACACACAACACAACACAACACATCACATCACATCACATCACACACACAACACAGATCATATTCCCATCTGCATTCACTGCCAACAGATCAGCACCCCTGAACACACAAACATCATCACACACAACACATCACATCACACACACAACACAGATCATATTCCCATCTGCATTCACTGCCAACAGATCAGCACCCCTGAACACACAAACATCATCACACACACAACACATCACACACACAACACAGATCATATTCCCATCTGCATTCACTGCCAACAGATCAGCACCCCTGAACACACAAACATCATCACACACAACACATCACACACATCACACACACAACACAGATCATATTCCCATCTGCATTCACTGCCAACAGATCAGCACCCCTGAACACACAAACATCATCACACACAACACAACACAACACAACACATCACACACACAACACATTACACAACACAGATCATATTCCCATCTGCATTCACTGCCAACAGATCAGCACCCCTGAACACACAAACATCATCACACACACACCACAACACAACACAGATCATATTCCCATCTGCATTCACTGCCAACAGATCAGCACCCCTGAACACACAAACATCATCACACACAACACATCACACACATCACACATGCAACACAGATCATATTCCCATCTGCATTCACTGCCAACAGATCAGCACCCCTGAACACACAAACATCATCACACACAACACATCACACACATCACACACACAACACAGATCATATTCCCCTCTGCATTCACTGCCAACAGATCAGCACCCCTGAACACACAAACATCATCACACACAACACATCACATCACATCACATCACATCACACAACACAGATCATATTCCCATCTGCATTCACTGCCAACAGATCAGCACCCCTGAACACACAAACATCATCACACACAACACAACACAACACATCACACACACAACACATTACACAACACAGATCATATTCCCATCTGCATTCACTGCCAACAGATCAGCACCCCTGAACACACAAACATCATCACACACAACACAACACAACACATCACACAACACATTACACAACACAGATCATATTCCCATCTGCATTCACTGCCAACAGATCAGCACCCCTGAACACACAAACATCATCACACACACAACACAACACAACACAACACAACACAACACAACACAACACAACACAACACAACACAACACATCATACACACAACAAATCACACACACATCACACATACAACACAGATCATATTCCCATCTGCATTCACTGCAAACAGATCAGCACCCCTGAACACACAAACATCATCACACACAAACATCATCACACACAACACATCACATCACATCACATCACACACACAACACAGATCATATTCCCATCTGCATTCACTGCCAACAGATCAGCACCCCTGAACACACAAACATCATCACACACAACACATCACATCACATCACATCACATCACATCACATCACACAACACATATCATATTCCCATCTGCATTCACTGCCAACAGATCAGCACCCCTGAACACACAAACATCATCACACACAAACATCATCACACACAACACATCACATCACATCACACACACAACACAGATCATATTCCCATCTGCATTCACTGCCAACAGATCAGCACCCCTGAACACACAAACATCATCACACACAACACATCACATCACATCACATCACATCACATCACACAACACATATCATATTCCCATCTGCATTCACTGCAAACAGATCAGCACCCCTGAACACACAAACATCATCACACACAAACATCATCACACACAACACATCACATCACATCACACACACAACACAGATCATATTCCCATCTGCATTCACTGCCAACAGATCAGCACCCCTGAACACACAAACATCATCACACACAAACATCATCACACACAACACATCACATCACATCACATCACATCACACAACACATATCATATTCCCATCTGCATTCACTGCAAACAGATCAGCACCCCTGAACACACAAACATCATCACACACAAACATCATCACACACAACACATCACATCACATCACACACACAACACAGATCATATTCCCATCTGCATTCACTGCCAACAGATCAGCACCCCTGAACACACAAACATCATCACACACAACACATCACATCACATCACACAACACATATCATATTCCCATCTGCATTCACTGCAAACAGATCAGCACCCCTGAACACACAAACATGTTCACACTCAAAACAACCCAACAGACACATCATACACAGCACAATCAACCCAGTTGCTGAGGAAGTGAGAGGTTGTACTGACATGTCCAGCAGTAGCTGCACGAGGTTTGTGTGACCGCAGGTGGCCGCTGCATGTAGTGGAGTCCACAGCTCGCTGTCACATGCGTTGACATTCGCACCCGCATCCAAAAGACAACGCGCCACATCCACAAAATCATCTATACAACACTGCAGAGAAACACAACAACAAATATTTACACAACGCACAACAGAAAAGAGCCTGTACGGGCGTTTCCACAAAAACATTTGAACGTGAGAAATATTAAAACATGCTCCGGTTTTATTTAGATTAACAAACACAAAATGAGGTTTCTACACAATTACTGAGTTCTCTCCACATGAAGAAAGACTTTACTAACACAGTAAGGGTTTTACTTTCCTACACTAGAAACATTGAATTATACTTATGCTTCTGCCCAAACATGATCACATGTTTGTATTTATTAACTTAAATTATACAATAATATTATTCATTTTCTATTTTATACTGTACTATACATTGGCCTTTCTAGTTGTTGTGGTGTTTATTTGTAATGTTCATCAATAGATGAAGACTGATGTCTGTGGGTGAGGCTGGGTTCATCCGTCACATTTATTAATGAATGATCGTTTGAACACATAAACCCTGTCATGATCATCCGTCTCTCATTCTCAAAACAGTTAGTCAGAAGATTGGACTCATTCTGTGAGCTCAGAAGATAATTGAGGTTAAATTGTTAAAGTTAGATCTCTGATCTATGAATCACACTGTTTGGTGATCAGCATCTGTAAGGACTCCACACATACATGTGTCATGTCATGTCATGTTTGAATGGCTTCAGTCTGCAGTTTATTTTCTTCAGACTTCTTTGACTTGTAAAGTAGAAACAAATATTGTCAGCTCTTGTTTGGACAACTCGTCTGACTTCTGTCACACATTCAGAGAGAGACACATTCATAAAGTTATCTGTAAAAAGGAATTAGTGTTGTTTTATTTGCTCAATTTGTGCTCATTACATGTGCCACTTGTAAATGGGGATTTTTACCTTTGCTTCTAATTTATTTATAGCATATTTAAACAAGTGCTGTAGAAAATAATAAAGATAGTAAATCATGAATAACCTTAAACTTTAAACCCTTGTCCTGAAGTGACAATACCTCATAGCTCATGTGTCATCTAAAGTGAGGAGATCTGGTTTATATCATGGTCTGTCTGAATACTTGATTCTGATTAAAACTGTTTATTACACGGCTCGTTGGAATGCTTGATTCTGATTGGTCAGTCATAACTTTTGCAGGTTTGTTATTCCCAAATAACAACTGCTCAGAGCACACAGTAACCTGGATGTAGCAAATCATTTTAAAGAGTAGGTAGCATGAGATCATGAAAATGACATTTCATGCAGTCTGTTATGTTGCCGTGTTTGAAAGTAAGCTGTCTGCCAAGTTGTAAATCCGAAGGTGAATAAATAACAAAGTTATTTGCTTGTAAAAATGGGAGTCTACTCTGAATCACACAAACGAGACGTGGAATAGTTCACCTGCGTATCTACGTCACTACACATAGTCCCCGTCTACGTTTTGCTGAGACTGACGCGAAAACTTATCTCTCCTCCATCAAACACTGTCGCTCGTTCGTGATGCGTGTGTATCATGTCTAGAGTCTGTGTTCTACGGTGTGACACTAAGTCCGTCTTATTTCAGCTACCAAAGGAAGAACGTCTGAGGGAAAAATGGTTACAATTCCTTTTTCAAGCGATACCAGAGGAGTATAACCCCAGGGCTGTACTGTGCCCGCGTCATTTCACCGAAGATTGCTTTAATAATATTGGCGTGTTCACTGCAGGGTATGTGAAACGACGATCCTTAAAGAGGGGCAATACCAACTCTATTTGGACCTGTCAGCTCCACCGAATCCAAACCTGTAAGTGTGACTATTTTTTTTGTCTTAACTTTTGTCTTAAGGTATTTTCGTACCTTATGTCCGTGTTTAGATTATGCATATAACGCTAACATTAGCATGTAACGTTACTTCTGGGGTGTTACAGTTTGTTTATCTGGCTATTAACTTTGCATTTTGACACATTTGCCGCACGTGCACCTATATAGATATATTTGGGTGATAATACAATCATTTTTCATAACGCCGACTTTCTGAAATGACCTATGTACCATTCCAGCGCACAGATAAGACGAAATAATAGTATTACTACCGTATTAACACTATTTTAAGAAGAAAAAAAAAATTAATTGATGAGCAAAAGCACAACGTGCATGTTGTCACACTGGGAGTTTTTATGACAAGATTTGTCACTTGCCACTGACAAACATCTGCTCCAGTCGTGGTGGAGTTTGTGTAGGATTAGCGTCTTCTTCCTCGTCAGACTCGGGCTCAAATTGGTTCGGTAAAATCGCCGCCATCTCTAGCTACACATATAACATACATGACATCCAACCACATGTAAACCGTAATCCTGTGATGATGGTAGTGGGGTTCCATTTGCGACAAATGATGAACGCGTTTGACCAATAACAACAGACTACACCATCTGACAAATCACATGACACAAGGTTAGCGGGTAGGCGGAGCCTAGACGGATGAATCACGGAACGAATCCTTTGAGAGCCAGTCAAGAAGTAAGGTACGAATAACTGCCTATTATTACGACATTATAGTGTTTAAACACATTGTATGTACAAATACTTGTTGTTGGAAACTCCATAAACCAAAGTAGGGCCTAAAAAACCATATGCTAGGTACTCATTAACAAGTTTTTTGGACAAATTAAATATAAATTTTCTTTTAAAAACATATATGACATTATATTTACAAGTGATTACACCAAATCACCTGTTCATGACATTTGATAACATTTCTTCTCTTAAAGGGGTCATATGGCATGAACACGTGTTGTTCTGTGTCTTTGGTCTGTTATAAGTTGCTCATGCATGTATTAGACGTGTAAAACTGCAGAAATGAAAGTGTGTGAACAAAAGAGTCATTCTATCTAAAAGTGAATGTTCACCCAGACCTGCCTAAAAACACCTGGTGTATCCACACCCCCACTAACCTATGTCAGTTGGTGGTCTGATTTGACTAAGACCGCCCAAATGTATACTCAAGTAAGGTGGTGTACCTGTCAGTACAATTGAAGAGGAACCTGATGTTCCAAATATGGTCAGATGCGTTAAACATTTCCATCACAAGCTTGCATTATTCCACCAATCACTACACACTGGTGAACTGACCAATCAGAGCACACCTCGCTTTTCAGAGACATGAGCTTTGTTCAAAATCTGTGCGTTTCAGAGAGGCGGAGTGAACAGCTTTTCCTCGCGGAAGGTCTGCATTCGGTAAAGATGAGCTAATCAAATATTTAAAATTCACATTTCATGTCCAGTTTTTTTTCCTCATGTGACAAGTATCTGAGTAATAAGTGTGATAATGCTATCGGCTGTTATCCTCCGCTTCACGTCAGGTCCTCACCACACTGTCAGGGCTTATATCTGGGATAACAACCAGCTGCTTGTGCTTGTGGTCAAACCATTGGTCAATTGAAGTTGCTCTAAAATGTTCTGCATGTACTCCTAAAATATGTCGGGTGATAACGGTGATTCCAGAAAAAAGTTAAATAAAAACTATCACCTGGAGCCCTGCGTCTCTCCGATGTGTATTAGTGTAATGTGTGTGTGTGTGTGTGTACCTGATGTAGCGCTGTGAGTCCGTCTTCATTGACCAGATCTGGACTGACTCCATTGTTCAGCAGATCTAGCACTGTTATGAAGACACAAAACAACAACACTAAGTAAACAACATGTTATTCAAGCTGCTTGTGTGATGTTGGGTCAGAGGTCACTCTTGCACATGAACTTGAATAAACGGCCTCCATCAGCAGCATTATGTGTGATCACCAGAGTTGCTTACGGCTGACCGCTGACCCAACATGTAACGTCTCTTCTGTTGAAGTCCTCAGACATTTTATAAAAACTTCTTGTTTTCTACTTTTAATTCACATTTTACAATGATACACTTGTCAGATGCTTTTATCCAAAGGGACTTACATTGCATTACAGGATACATTTGTTTGCGAGTATGTGTAATCCCTGGGATGGAACCCATGACCTTGGCATTTCTGGCATCACGCTCTAAACACTGAGCCGTAGTAAAGGTCATTCATGATGTTTATTTAAGCGACGAATGTGGCTTACATTCATGTTAGGTCATATGTGAACTTTCTCAAACCACACCGACCGCGCTCCACCTCACTCAACCAGGCACAAAAAAATGGTGTCCAGTGTGGTTTAGAGAAAAACATGAATTTCTTAATGTGACCTGCTTCTTACTTTCAGTTGTTTTTCTTCAATGAAACTTATGTATGTTTACTAAGGATGCAAATCATGTTGTGACCATGAGTGTATTTACTGTATTTAGATTTCCTCTGTAGGAGGCCCAGGACCATCACATGTCACATTGGGTCCATATACAATGACAATTCTACATGTCTTCCTCAGCACTGTCGACAAGTAGCACCGGGATGTTTTTTCAGTGGGTTAAAGGTGAGAGTATTTTGTTTGTTATTATGACAGTGAAGTTCTGGGATCTAGGTTAGGGTCATTGGGATGGTTTTGTTGTGTAGATTAGGCAATCTGGTCACCAACCCATGTACATGTTCTGGAGAAGAGCTGTGAATGGATCTTACGCTTAAAGCTATCTTGCTATTGCTAACCTTTCTGAAATTTCTGACCTTCTTACCTTCATCTCGATCATTTCTGGCTGCAGCCTCCAGTAATGTGATGTTAGTGGGGAAAGTCACCTTCCGTTTCCTTCCGTCTCTCTTCTGAGAGCTGTTATGAGCGCTGTTCTTCTCAATCTGAGCCCAGTCTTTGAGCTGTTGTGTGCGTCTCTTCTGTGCATGTTTCAGACGCTCGGTGGCTGAGAGACGGCCGACTGTGTTCATTTCAGCGAGCAGCTCCGCATGTTCAGCCATATGATTCAATTTACTCACGATCCACCAACGCTTCTCCAATCACTCCAGATCTGATTCACACGCCCATGACAGCCAATGAAATCTCATCATCTTCTTGTCAACCGTTCATTATTGGACACTGACGGAAATATCTGAAAGAGAAAGAGTGTGCATGCGTGTTTTATGGCTGAATTTATGCTATCTGTATGACCGCAGTCTGAACACATGATCATCAGACTCTCCTCTCATTGTCATTCACATTCAAATTGCTTCATCTTACAAATCCAAAAGACATTCATGTGAGTGAAGAGTGATGTGAGAGAAAGATCTCTCTGAAGATCACAGGGCTGTTCAATAACTGAAATACAAATTGTCTTGACACATACATCATCATTTCATTTCACTGAAAACTTCTCAGATGTACTTGATCCTTTCTACTGTGTCCGCGCTTACTGTCCTGTAAAACCACATTTACCATCATAAAGAGTAAATATTTCAATATCCTTAAAATGACGTTTCATGCGGTGTGTAATGTCAAGCTGTAAAGCTGAAAGTGAACGAATAATAAAGTTACTGACTTGAGTCGGTGCGTGTGGAGTTGTGTTTTATGCACGTGTGTGTTTGAACCTGGTTGCGTGTTTGTATTCTTTGTGTTCATTCTTTTTTTACAATAACTTTTATGTTTGGATTATAGTCAATATGTTTCATGTCGAGCTGCTTTATAACAATGAAAATTGTAAAAAGTTCTATATAAACAAAGTTGACTTGACTATTCTGAGCGGATTATATCTAGTTTTAACTGTTATTGAGCATCATGTGTTATGACGTACTTTAGACTTTTGAATTCTCTATATTTCATCATTTTGTTTTTTCTTCCTTTCCAAACTGTTTGTCGTGTCTGTACTATCTGCACTAACATGTATGTGCTCTGTAAAATGTAAGATCCTGAATAGTACTGCGGAATTGATTTTACAATGGTACAGTGAATTCTGTTATAACCTTTGTTTATATTCACATGAACTCACGACTTTCTAAACAAAAAACACAGAATGAAATAAATTACATGAGCGCACCACTGTATTTTATCCTCAATAAATAACATGACTATCTCAATAAACATCATCATAAGAGAGACAGATTTACAAACATGATTTCCTTAAATCAGTCAAGGCACAGTTTCACAATTTAAGACTGCCTATATAAACCTGAAAGATCAGCTTTAAATGAGGTGATAACGGTCAATCAGCACACGGCCAAGACGCATATGATGTTTTAGATGTCACCAAAATCAGATCACAAATGTAACTTGATCAAAAAAATGTATTAACTGTTTTTTGTTTCAGAGTTACTCTACAAAATACTTTAAACTTTTTTGTTGTTGTCCTTATGTTATTCCACTTGCTTTCATTGCTAACCCCGTTTGTAAGTTGCTTTGGATAAAAGAGTCTGCTAAATGACTTAATGTAAATGTAAACTTGAACCTGTAGACAGTGATGAATTTCTGATTCTGTGATAAAGAAGACTGAAGGACACAGTCTGTTTATAGAGAATCTATACACAAACACGCACGCACACACGTTTGTACAGCTATCTTTATGAGAACATACAGTCGTGGCCAAAAGTTTTGAGAATTACATAAATATTCGTTTTCAAAAAGTTTGCTGCTAAACTGCTTTTAGATCTTTGTAGGGCTGCAACAACGAATCGATTTAATCGATAAAAATCGATTACTAAAAGAGTTGTCAACGAATTTCATTATCGATTCGTTGTGTCGCGCGACACGGAGACGTTTGATTATAAAAAAAACTTTATTTGAGCGCGGAGCGAAGTGAACACACTCTGTCTCTCTCGCGCACTGATGCTAGCAGAGTTCGGCGCCTCATACACAGGGCGGAGCAAAAATAAAATAGCGGAGGAAAGATACATGGCAGAGGCAGAGAAATCCGCCCGACCAAAGTCATCCAATGTATGGGAGCATTTCACACTAAATAAACAGAAAAAGTGTGTTAACTGCTAAATATGCTAAAGCGACATGGCGGGAGCACCACGGCAATGATCCAGCACCTGAAACGCAAACATGTGGTAGTCTTTGATGAGGAGGAAGGGAGTTCAACAGCAGGTTAAGTCACTACAGAATCCTGCTTATGTTCCGTTTTGAAGTGAGGAGCGTAATGTCCCTGGTGCTGGTGTTTACTCGTTATCCAGCTTGACTAGCATGATAAGTTAGCATTAGCTCGTTAATAACAGAATAAAGCAGGGGTGGTATAGTTACTTTGCACTTTGCATTGCAGGAATAAAGTCACGTTTTTATTCACTCGCCTTTTTTGAACCATTCATTTATCAATCTGTTGTCATGTATAGCTACACTGCAAAAACAGCTTTTCTTACTTAGTAATTTATTTCTCGTTTCCAGTCCAAGTATCTAAAAAAAAATCAAGATTACTAGAAAAGAAAAATGGCCTGAGAAAATTAATTGATGCTTAAAACTTCTGTTTGAAATTATATCTCATTAAGATTATTTTTCGTACCCCATTGGCAGATACTATTGCTTGTTTTAAGCAAACAATCACTTTATTTTGAGGTGTTTTTTCAGAAAACAAGACATCATTTCTTATTCTATTTCATGTGTCTAGTACATGTTTCTTGATTTAAGATTTTTTTTATATTTGGACTGACAACAGGACAAAACTACTAAATTAGAAAAGCAATTTTTGCAGTGTATATTCTGTGCTTTGTCCCATATAGGTTATTATTGACAAATATTTGTGTGTGTTGTACTTTTTAATTTAATTTTAAAGTTCTTTTATAGCACTCGGCCATCTTAAGCTTTGTTTAAATGTGGTGTATAAATGAAGCTTACACTTACTACAATGATTGTAATAATTTAATGAATAAGCTTCAAGTGAACTTGAGAGAGAGAGTGTGTGTGTGTGTCAGTGTGAGAGTTTGTGAGTGTGTGTGTCTGCGTGTGTGTGCATCTGCGAGTGTGTGTGTCTGCAGTGTAGTTTGGAGAACAAGTTCTGACACTCAAACAAATCCTGTCAAATTTTCTGATTTTTATTGCTCTTTATTTTTTATAAATTATTTATTGTTCTGGCAGCTCAGGTGGCACTTTTAAAAAAAGTCTAAATATTTGGCAGACGTAAAGCATACATGTGCATACATACATGTTTTTGTGTTAGTCCATTTTTATTTTATTATTATTATAACAGCTCAGGATAGTTCAAGGAGCAACATGTTTGTGCAGTTTCTAAAGATTTTAGTTCTGATTTTGAATAAAGGGTTGGAAATGAATGCTTTTCTTGGTTTATGTTTTTATCCGATTCATCGAAAAAATAATTTATAGATTAATCGATTATTAAAATAATCGTTAGTTGCAGCCCTAGATCTTTGTTTCAGTTGTTTCTGTGATGTACTGAAATATAATTACAAGCACTTCATACGTTTCAAAGGCTTTTATCGACAATTACAGGACATTTATGCAAAGAGTCAGTATTTGCAGTGTTGGCCCTTCTTTTTCAGGACCTCTGCAATTCGACTGGGCATGCTCTCAATCAACTTCTGGACCAAATCCTGACTGATAGCAACTTTCTTTCATAATAACTTCTTGGAGTTTGTCAGAATTAGTGGGTTTTTGTTTGTCCACCCGCCTCTTGAGGATTGACCACAAGTTCTCAATGGGATTAAGATCTGGGGAGTTTCCAGGCCATGGACCCAAAATTTCAACATTCTGGTCCCCGAGCCACTTAGTTATCACTTTTGCCTTATGGCACGGTGCTCCATCGTGCTGGAAAATGCATTGTTCTTCACTAAACTGTTGTTGGATTGTTGGAAGAAGTTGCTGTTGGAGGGTGTTTTGGTACCATTCTTTATTCATGGCTGTGTTTTTGGGCAGAATTGTGAGTGAGCCCACTCCCTTGGATGAGAAGCAACCCCACACATGAATGGTGTTAGGATGCTTTACTGTTGGCATGACACACGACTGATGGTAGCGCTCACCTTATCTTCTCCGGACAAGCCTTTTTCCAGATGCCCCAAACAATCGGAAAGGGGCTTCATCGGAGAATATGACTTTGCCCCAGTGCTCAGCAGTCCATTCACTATACTTTCTGCAGAAGATCAATCTGTCCCTGATGGTTTTTTTGGAGAGAAGTGGCTTCTTTGCTGCCCTTCTTGACACCAGGCCATCTTCAAAAAGTCTTCGCCTCACTGTGTGTGCAGATGCGCTCACACCTGCCTGCTGCCATTCCTGAGCAAGCTCTGCACTGGTGGCACTCCGATCCCGCAGCTGAATCCTCTTTAGGAGACGATCCTGGCGCTTGCTGGACTTTCTTGGACGCCCTGAAGCCTTCTTTACAAGAATTGAACCTCTTTCCTTGAAGTTCTTGATGAACCTATAAATTGTTGATTTAGGTGCAATCTTAGTAGCCACAATATCCTTGCCTGTGAAGCCATTTTTATGCAACGCAATGATGGCTGCACGCGTTTCTGTGCAGGTCACCATGGTTAACGATGGAAGAACAATGATTTTAAGCATCACTCTCCTTTTAACATGTCAAGTCTGCCATTCTAACCCAATCAGCTTGACATAATGATCTCCAGCCTTATGCTTGTCAACATTCTCACCTGAGTTAACAAGATGATTACTGAAATGATCTCAGCAGGTCCTTTAATGACAGCAATGAAATGCAGTGGAAAGGTTTTTTTGGGATTAAGTTAATTTTCATGGCAAAGAAGGACTATGCAATTCATCTGATCACTCTTCATAACATTCTGGAGTATATGCAAATTGCTATTATAAAAACTTAAGCAGCAACTTTTCCAATTTCCAATATTTATGTAATTCTCAAAACTTTTGGCCACGACTGTACATTGACGCAATGCAATCTCTAGCCCCTAACCATCAGAAGTGAGTACCTGACCCTAACCCTCACCCTAAACCCGATTATAACCTAAACCCGATTATAACCTAAACCAGGTCTTGACCCTCAAACAGCCCTTTAAAGGGGTCTCAGAAAGTGAGGACCAGCCAAAATGTCCTCACTTTACTCTCTTAGTCCTCACTCTGCTGGTCTAAAACTCAAACGGGTCCTCATAAAGATAGATGTACAAGTACACACACACAAACACAACCCTCTCATTAGAAACATAAGTTCATAGTTTTGGTTGCACGAATAGAGCAGAGAGAAACTCGTGTGACATCAACACAACATTGAAGCAGGTCACAGTGAATGGAGGACTACAGTAGTGCTTTAGTTCATATGACTCAATGACACACTGCAGATACACCACGATGATGATGATGATGATGATGATAATATATTTGTGTTAGCGTATCCCTTTATATTGTTATAAGTGTGTGTGTGTGTGTGTGTGTGTGTGTGTGTGTGTGTGTGTGTGTGTGTGTGTGTGTGTGTTCTGTAGTCGCGGCTCTATTTCCTGTTTACTAGCAGAATGCTAACCTGTGTAAACTTCACCTGAACTCCATTACACACTTCCTAAAATAATAACCACCATTCACGAGCGCTTTAATCTAGAAAAAACAACAAAACATTTCATCTTTCATCGCGCATTAATGCTGTATAATATGTGTATGTGTGCGTGTGGCCTGTGAACACCTGAAACACACACCTGTCATAAAACACCTGTCTGACACGTCATATTAACGCTTCTGTCTCACCTGTTTCTCCGAATGAACTCAATCCGAATATTGACATTTGTTCATTGTGTCTTTCAGTAGTTTTCTGACGCATTAAGAGGCATTAAAGTTTCTCCATAACAACAGCGGCTCTCGGCGGCTCGTCCTCCCGCTCACGGCATCACGACAGTCGGCGCTGTTCTCATTCTCACACACACAAACACGGATGAACGTTCTCAACTGGGCGGGGCTTAACGGAAAAGACGCGCTCCATGATTGGTCATTTATACATTTTCTAGATAATAATGTTCTTCATACAAATTTCTTTTCAGTTCAAAGTCTATTGTGCACGGTTTATCAGTATCATTATTCAGGTGTGAATTAATATCCGAACCGCCGCTGAACCGTCAGGTGATACGTGTTACTTTACTCCACGCTGAGGGCAGTGGACCAATCACAGTCCACGTCATTGCTAGATACGGATGGATGTGGACAGGACGTTTCATAAATATGAATAAGGTCACCTGACGTTCATCTATCTGAGAAAAATATATATTTTATTATTAACTCGAACAACTATAATTAACTCATTGTTACCTCACTGCCTCAGATCTTGTTAGTAAGATTTGCTTAAAGTACGATACTTTTATATATCCGTTTGAATTTACAGGTATTCATTTAGCAGACATGACCTACACATTCACAGATATCCAGACAATGTTTTATGAAAAAAGTGCATAAACCACACATAAACCACATAAACCTAACCCACACATAAACCACATAACCCACACATAAACCACATAACCCACACATAAACAACATAACCCACACATAAACCACATAACCCACACATAAACCACATAACCCACACATAAACCACATAACCCACACATAAACCACATAACCCACACATAAACCGCATAACCCACACATAAACCGCATAACCCACACATAAACCGCATAACCCACACATAAACCGCATAACCCACACATAAACCACATAACCCACACATAAACCGCATAACCCACACATAAACCGCATAACCCACACATAAACCACATAACCCACACATAAACAACATAACCCACACATAAACAACATAAACCTAACCCACACATAAACCACATAACCCACACATAAACCACATAACCCACACATAAACAACATAACCCACACATAAACAACATAAACCTAACCCACACATAAACCACATAACCCACACACAAACAACATAACCCACACATAAACAACATAACCCACACATAAACCACATAACCCACACATAAACAACATAAACCTAACCCACACATAAACAACATAACCCACACATAAACAACATAAACCTAACCCACACATAAACCACATAACCCACACATAAACAACATAACCCACACATAAACAACATAAACCTAACCCACACATAAACCACATAACCCACACATAAACAACATAACCCACACATAAACAACATAAACCTAACCCACACATAAACCACATAACCCACACATAAACAACATAAACCTAACCCACACATAAACCACATAACCCACACATAAACAACATAACCCACACATAAACAACATAAACCTAACCCACACATAAACCACATAACCCACACATAAACCACATAACCCACACATAAACAACATAAACCTAACCCACACATAAACCACATAACCCACACATAAACAACATAACCCACACATAAACCACATAACCCACACATAAACAACATAACCCACACATAAACAACATAACCCACACATAAACCACATAACCCACACACAAACCACATAACCCACACATAAACCACATAACCCACACATAAACCACATAACCCACACACAAACCACATAACCCACACATAAACCACATAACCCACACATAAACAACATAACCCACACATAAACCACATAACCCACACATAAACAACATAAACCTAACCCACACATAAACAACATAACCCACACATAAACCACATAACCCACACACAAACCACATAACCCACACATAAACCACATAACCCACACATAAACCACATAACCCACACACAAACCACATAACCCACACATAAACCACATAACCCACACATAAACCACATAACCCACACACAAACCACATAACCCACACATAAACCACATAACCCACACACAAACCACATAACCCACACATAAACCACATAATCCACACATAAACCACATAACCCACACACAAACCACATAACCCACACATAAACAACATAACCCACACATAAACCACATAACCCACACACAAACCACATAACCCACACATAAACCACATAACCCACACATAAACCACATAACCCACACACAAACCACATAACCCACACATAAACCACATAACCCACACATAAACAACATAACCCACACACAAACCACATAACCCACACATAAACCACATAACCCACACATAAACCACATAACCCACACACAAACCACATAACCCACACATAAACCACATAACCCACACATAAACCACATAACCCACACACAAACCACATAACCCACACATAAACCACATAACCCACACATAAACCACATAACCCACACACAAACCACATAACCCACACATAAACCACATAACCCACACACAAACCACATAACCCACACATAAACCACATAACCCACACACAAACCACATAACCCACACATAAACAACATAACCCACACATAAACCACATAACCCACACACAAACCACATAACCCACACATAAACCACATAACCCACACATAAACCACATAACCCACACACAAACCACATAACCCACACATAAACCACATAACCCACACATAAACAACATAACCCACACATAAACCACATAACCCACACATAAACCACATAACCCACACATAAACCACATAACCCACACACAAACCACATAACCCACACATAAACCACATAACCCACACATAAACCACATAACCCACACACAAACCACATAACCCACACATAAACCACATAACCCACACATAAACCACATAACCCACACATAAACCACATAACCCACACACAAACCACATAACCCACACATAAACCACATAACCCACACATAAACCACATAACCCACACACAAACCACATAGCCCACACATAAACAACATAACCCACACATAAACCACATAACCCACACATAAACCACATAACCCACACATAAACAACATAACCCACACATAAACCACATAACCCACACATAAACAACATAACCCACACATAAACAACATAACCCACACACAAACCACATAACCCACACATAAACCGCATAACCCACACATAAACCGCATAAACCACATAACCCACACATAAACCGCATAACCCACACATAAACCACATAACCCACACATAAACCACATAACCCACACATAAACAACATAACCCACACATAAACCGCATAAACCACATAACCCACACACAAACCACATAACCCACACATAAACCGCATAAACCACATAACCCACACATAAACCGCATAACCCACACATAAACCACATAACCCACACATAAACCACATAACCCACACATAAACCACATAACCCACACACAAACCACATAACCCACACATAAACCGCATAAACCACATAACCCACACACAAACCACATAACCCACACATAAACCGCATAAACCACATAACCCACACATAAACCGCATAACCCACACATAAACCACATAACCCACACATAAACCACATAACCCACACATAAACCACATAACACACACATAAACCACATAACCCACACATAAACCACATAACCCACACATAAACAACATAACCCACACATAAACAACATAACCCACACATAAACAACATAAACCTAACCCACACATAAACCACATAACCCACACATAAACCACATAACCCACACATAAACCACATAACACACACATAAACCACATAACCCACACATAAACCACATAACCCACACATAAACAACATAACCCACACATAAACAACATAACCCACACATAAACAACATAAACCTAACCCACACATAAACCACATAACCCACACATAAACCACATAACCCACACACAAACCACATAACCCACACATAAACCACATAACCCACACACAAACCACATAGCCCACACATAAACAACATAACCCACACATAAACCACATAACCCACACATAAACCACATAACCCACACATAAACAACATAACCCACACATAAACCACATAACCCACACATAAACAACATAACCCACACATAAACAACATAACCCACACACAAACCACATAACCCACACATAAACCGCATAACCCACACATAAACCGCATAAACCACATAACCCACACATAAACCGCATAACCCACACATAAACCACATAACCCACACATAAACCACATAACCCACACATAAACAACATAACCCACACATAAACCGCATAAACCACATAACCCACACACAAACCACATAACCCACACATAAACCGCATAAACCACATAACCCACACATAAACCGCATAACCCACACATAAACCACATAACCCACACATAAACCACATAACCCACACATAAACCACATAACCCACACACAAACCACATAACCCACACATAAACCGCATAAACCACATAACCCACACACAAACCACATAACCCACACATAAACCGCATAAACCACATAACCAACACATAAACCGCATAACCCACACATAAACCACATAACCCACACATAAACCACATAACCCACACATAAACCACATAACACACACATAAACCACATAACCCACACATAAACCACATAACCCACACATAAACAACATAACCCACACATAAACAACATAACCCACACATAAACAACATAAACCTAACCCACACATAAACCACATAACCCACACATAAACCACATAACCCACACATAAACCACATAACCCACACATAAACCACATAACCCACACATAAACAACATAACCCACACATAAACAACATAAACCTAACCCACACATAAACCACATAACCCACACATAAACCACATAACCCACACACAAACCACATAACCCACACATAAACCACATAACCCACACACAAACCACATAACCCACACATAAACCACATAACCCACACATAAACCACATAACCCACACATAAACCACATAACCCACACATAAACCGCATAACCCACACATAAACCAAATGAGGACACAGCTAAAGACTGTTGTGTGTGAGAAACACAATATGTGTCTGTCTGTCTGTCACAGTGAATCTGTCCTGATCTGACATTTCCATCAGGGCTGTCACAGTATTGACAATAACTCTGATTTAAAAAATATATAATTATTGTGACCATTTAATAAACTTGTTTAAGCTTTTGCCTTGAGAGTCACAATGATGTCAAACTATCCCCTGCCAAATATTATGCTTGTATTTTAAGTGTAATTCTATTGGCAAAACACACAAAAAGAGAGAAAACACACACACAAAAGCACTTTAGAATACTGGTAAATGTTAAACCCCTCTTAGTTATATAAGCCCTAATTTGTTATCGGCTTCCTATGATAAATCAGTTTATTGTTCTCATATTGTTTCTCTGGATAAAAACATCTGCTAAAATCCTAAATGTAGGCTAAATGTAAATATGAAATCATACAATAGTATTGTCTATTACTATTTACATTTTCAATAGTCTAAATATAGGACTAACTATTGTGAATTGTTTTCGTGAAATTCTGATATTGTGACTGACAGCCCTATTTCCAACATATACAAAACTCATATTATTATATTCTAATCACATTACTATTTACAATTACTATAAATTAATATTTAGCTTTTTTGTAAACCTTTGTTTACATGGCATTGTGTTTCCTTTTTATACATCTCTCTCTTTTTCTTTCGTTCTTTATATAAACATTTGCACTAATTGTACGCAGCCCAGTTATGTAATCAATGATTCACAATTTTTGTAATGCCAATTGAAACTGAGAGAGAAGGAGTTTAGATGTTGTGTACTAATTTCTAATTATTTTATACGGCTGATGTTTACAGAATTACATTTTTCTAGTTTTAAGACACACTGTTTTCTGTAGGACATGAATGAACGACGAACGAACGAAAAAAGCACAATTACTTTTAAACAAAGCAGTAGACGCTGTCCAATCAGCGTTGAGCGTTAGTTTGATTAGCGCGCCACGTCATCAGCACGCAAATGAGCGATCTTCAGGCGCAGAGAGAGAGAGACGCGCATGAGCGCGCGGGTGGATCAGGTAGGCACGTGCGTTTAATGTTCATGTTTAACAGTGACAGCATCGAACACAAATCAAATCACCTCCGTCATAAACTCTGATGTTCAGTTGAGTTCTCAACTCGCTCCTGTAGGTCTCGATCTGTTCTCATGCCGATTATCAGATCTGTGTCCGATTCATTCTCTTCTCATCCCTCTATTGTGTTGTTGACCCCCGGGACGGAAGAGATTCTTCCTAATCCAACTTGTTTTCTCTGTCTTGCTGAGTGAGAAAATCCCTCAAACCTGAAAACATCCAAATGCTTTCCACTGTTAATCACTGCAATCGCTTACAACTGATATCGACACATTTTATCAACTTAATTTAAGGGTGTAGATTTTTCTCAAACAATAAATTACGTTTATAACAAACGAAAAGGTCTCACAATATAGACTATATATGACAAAAGAACGTGCAGTGAAAAGTCATTTCATGAGTGTTTATTGACGTTTAATTTCCTTCATTTATCTCAATTTATGATAGTATACAGGCCTATTTAAAATGTAAGTGACCTTTAATGGTATGTTTGCCTGTTCATACACAAGGAGAAAGTGTTGCAAATGAAACATTAATACCAATGGGGTGAGAAACAAGTGTTCTCTAAAGACAACAAGCGATTAAATTATAAAATGACCCTTCAGCGAAATAAAAGATGATGAATCAAGTTGAGCTGTTTAAATGTGTGTCACTCGTTTAATACTCATTACTTTACAATTTACCCTTTATTTTAACTCGTTTGTATATATATATACCTTATTGTGTATTGCGTTCATATGATTATATTCGCTGAATAAAAGAAAGTGGGACCTTTATTGTTGTATTTAAGCGTTTTGGGGGGATTTAGATATTGAAAGTTCTGTGTGTTTAATCATTTTCAAATTAAATCAGATGAAAATTATTTTCTAGTTAAACTTAAACTTAATTTAACTGACATTTTGTTTCAAATGATACATCATTAATTATTGTATTAGAGTTACAGCATAATTGTTAAATCAGATCGAAATCATTCCTGTCATCAGCTGCGCCTGTAGACTTTCATATTATTATTAAAATAGAATTTATCATATTTTAGAAATGCAAAATAAACAACCCAACCTCGACAATTAAGTCTGTTAATATTTAAACGCAATCTGTATAAATATTTGCCACATTAAATAAGGGTAAGTGTTTGAATTTCTTAGATTTTTCTCAAAAATTATTTGATATTATTAAAGACGGTTATTTAAAACGATAGCAGACTTTATAAACGTGCACATTCATTCGTGCTCGCGCGCGTTTTATAGAGGAATGGAGCTCATTGAGTGTTGTGAAGTAGAAAGTTCTGTGCTGATGTTTATCATTAGGAATGTTATTTACAGCAGCGATACCCCCCCACACACACTATTACCCCCCCCCACACACACTCTCTCTCTCACACACTCTCTCACACACTCTCTCACACACTCTCTCACACACACACACACACACACACACACACACACACACATCCCCCACGCTGATCGCGCTCATTCTCTCTCCCATTACGCAGCGGGATTGACATGAAACTGTGAATTGTTTGCTGCTCAAACAGAGTTGACCTGGAGCCAGCAGTCTGACCATACCTGCCCCCCCACACCCACTCACCCACCCATCTACATCAGCATGACAAAGCATTGGGGGGGTCCGGGCATGTTGGCACCAGCAGTGTTCACTGTAGCACGAGCGCATCTCGAGTCTCACCTTGACTGTCGAGATCCGTCATCCACACCCGGCTGGCGTTACTCCACCGAGCCCACCATCACCTCCTCATCATCATCTGTGGATAAAGTGATGGCGCAGGACTCGTGTAAACACACTTCGTGGGAACTTCAGGATGGAAAAGTGAACGGAGGAAAGAAGAAGAACTATCAGCGTTACCCCAAACCTCCGTATTCATACCTGGCGATGATCGCCATGGTCATCCAGAACTCTCCCGAGAAGAAACTCACACTAGCAGAGGTATGACACATTCTTATTGACTCCAGAGTCCACGAATCAACACTGCTCGTGCTTTACTACTGTCCACACAGAAAAGAATCCTCGAGTGTCAAACATAAATGCGCTAAATGTGTTTTCATCAGTCCGTAAATTTGCGTGTGTACCTCTCTGCATCACTTTGATAAATTACAGATTACAATCTTTATAGTCATTTACATGCTTTGGATAATCCGACACAAGTGTTTTAAAATACGTTTCTCTGCACCCGTCGCTTGCAGATCTTTAACATTAACATGAATCTACATAAGGAAAGTGGAGGAAAGGGAGATTGTGGCCTGTGAATGGGTTTGTGATCGAGTGTCACGCTGAGCGCAATTACAACGCATCACACTCTCCTTAAAGACACACCAACACCATCACTTCATACACAACATTTCATATCGCCATTTCATTCATTTTCCTTATTGGTTTAATGAGCCCTTTATGATACTAAACACGTCACAATGTTTGATTCTGAATGTTTGTGAGAGTCAGAACTTTCTTTTTAGAACTCAACATTTTATCATCGTTTACTCACCCTCTTGTCAGTTTAGACCTGTAGAATTTCCCTTCTTCTGCAGAACACAAAGCAGGCTAGATATTTTGAAAAATGTCCTCGTTGACTTGCATTAGTTTTGTGTCCATACAACATACAACAGAAGATCAACTGATTTTGGCTACCAGCATTTATTTTAAAGATCTGCTTTTGTGTTCTGCAGAAGAAAGAAAATCACACAGGTTTAAAATGACAAGAGGGTGAGTAAATAATGACAGAATTATACTGTTCCTTTCAAAAAGAACTGAATGTTTATAATTGAAATATCAGTATGTGTCATCAACATATGAAGCCAAGAAATTAGAAAACGATGAAAGAGTCGAGTAATGTATTGTAAGTGTAGTCCTTGAGTGTGTGTGAATCTTCTGGTGAATAATGAATATTCCCTCTCTCTCTTTCTCTCTCAACAGATTCTGAAGGAGATCAGTGCACTGTTTCCTTTCTTCAAGGGAAATTATAAAGGCTGGAGAGACTCTGTGCGACACAATCTCTCCTCATACGACTGCTTTGTCAAGGTGTGTGTGTTTATTTGCTTCTGGACTTTTGTGAGTCACAACTGTTTATCCATAATTGAACATCTTTGTGTCCTCTCTCTCTCTCTAGGTGCTAAAGGATCCCGGTAAACCGCAGGGTAAAGGCAACTTCTGGTCTGTAGAAGTGAGCAGAGTTCCCTTGGAGCTGCTGAAAAGACAAAATACAGCCGTTTCCCGTCAGGATGAAACCATCTTTGCTCAGGATCTGGCTCCGTATATCTTTCAAGGTTACTCTCAGGGAAACAAGGCCACGCAGGCGTCTGCTAACCTTCATCTGGTCTCCGCTTCCTCCCGCCACAGCCCTTCTCCATCGGAGGACCCCTGCCGTCCCAAACTGGAGTCAAAGTTTGCCATCGATTCTCTCCTGCATAGCCTCCAGCCGGCCGCTTCTGCTGGGAACGGACAGAGAGAGAGGGACAGTTGGAGGGCCGAGCCCCCCCCGCACACCCGTTCGGCCTCCCCTCCACCCCCGTCCAACACCTTCTACAACTGCAGTTCATCAGCCAGCTCGGCCAGTCCCACCTCCGATCTGTCAGATGAGGATTGGAGAGGGGCCGCGCGGGTCTGGAAGAGATCCAGTGACCGAGAATCCACGTCGGACAGATACACAGACTCTTTCCCCCCGTCCAACAAAAACCCCAAACGAGGCTCCACCCCTCCGTGGGAGCTTCCCACGTCTTACGCCAAATACACGCCCCCTAACACGGTGGCCCCACCGAGCATGCGCTTCAACGGCAACCCGTTCGTGCCTCTGGGCGGCCTTCCGTTCTACAGTTACGGAGGTGCCAATCACCTGATCACGGCGGTGGGTCACGCGTACTGGCCCATCCTACCGAGCGGTCCGGTTTCCATACAAGCGCCGCCCCTCCTCATGGACTTGGACAGCATGCTGCAATCTGTTCCGCCCAATAAGAGCGTGTTCGATGCTCTCGGTCCCACCAGTCAGACTGCTCATGCCCCTCCCACCCAGTATGCCCTTCAGAACGGACCTTCACTTTGTAAATACTCGCTGTGATGAATGAAACGAGTGGATTCAGCGACTCCCTCGGCTCTTTACAAATGTACTAAAAACATTGTTGTGATGTTTCTACATCAGCCTCACAACTGTTTGTTTATTTTCATGTTGGAACTCTTGTGTGCTTGTTTTTATTGATTGTGTTGCAGTTTGTTTTCATATGAAATTCTCAACATCTGTCAGTGTTAATAGAGGTAATGGTTTTCTTTTTTTAATATTTGTTTTTCATTTCTCATCATCAATGTGAGTTTTTTTTTTACCCCACTCAACTCGGCTGATGTCAGATCAGTCATGTTATCAGTACAGTGTTGTTTTTTCTGGCTTGCGTTCACGTGTCATGATTCAGTGTTTTTATCAGTGGACTCTGTGTCTTTATGCCTTATCTTAAGGCTCCTCTGTTCTGCATCAATGGAGAGATTTCACACAAACTCTCGCTGATATTAAACTGCTCTTCACATCTCTCTGAAATATAACTTGTGTTTTACTGAAATGATGCAGATCTTCTTACAAGTGTCCAGTCCAGAGGTTGATATAAAACATCAGGTGGTGATGGGTTTGTTTGATCAGTGAATTGTGCTGGTGTTTCTGCGTCTGGTGAATGTCAAGCTGAACCTCCTGCTGTTCTGTTCTCCTCCCCCGGCCCTAATACAGATCATTCTCTGATCTCAATTATTTTTATCTTCACTACTCTTAAGAATTTCTGTAAACATATAGTATAAATCTGGGTAAAGTGCTGTTTTTTCTAAAGTTACTCTGCTGGCCTTTTTCCTGAAAATATGAGCAGATACATCTCTGTAAAAGTTATTCAGTGAGATAAAGAGCATTTCTGTATTCAGCATGAGAATTTACCCAAGTGTTGCTTTGCATCTTTCATTAAAGAGATCCAGGGAGAACGTATCTTTATGTAAAAAACATGCAACTTATGATTAATTTGATCTTTATTTTTTATAAACTGTTTTTAACAGACAATTTTTTTTACGAGAGAGTATGAATCTCAGTGTCTCAGGATTCATTCACACAGTGGCGTTTGAAGGGAATCTGATCTTCTGCGTCCGCCACACGTCCGTATCCTCCACCTCCAGGTGTAAATAAACTGAACATGTCCTGTAAATGTCAGAAGTTGATTCTCATCACAATCCTTGAAACTAGTTCGAGAATATATAGCAGGACTATTTTCAGGGTCTGTAGATTAGTAAAGGTTAAAATGAGGGCAGCTTTTGAGGTTAACAGTGAACCAGAGCCATTGAAAGAGTCGTGACAACAGAACTTCACAAATGTTGCATGTCACGAACTCCTTGAACTATCTGAAGGCTCCATTTATCACAAGTTGTTCTTTTCTTTTAATTCTTTATTTCTTCTTATATTTTGATTCATTAAACAACTTCAAAAAATGGTTCCATTCAAGTCGATTTTCCTTTAAAACTTCTAAAAGTTGAATGTAAAATCAACATTTTATTCTCAAATTAAAACAGAAAAAACATCAAAATAAATTCTACTTTTGTTTGTGACATCTGAAGAAATGAAAACAAGACAATTTCAGGAAACATCAATGGCCTCTACAAGGCTCTTGTCCGCACTCCTGAATATAGACTTAAATCTAATGTTGTAACTAACTTAACCTCTTAAAAGTCTTACAAGTTAAAATAGTAAAAAAACCTTGTTGGGTGAAACCAAGCAAAATTGCCAAAATATGCTTACAGACAAATCGGACTTTAAATGAGTTAAAGAAGAAATACAAATAGTAACACTCTTTGCAACGGTTGTGCTTCAGCATGAAGTGAAAACCTCACTGTCATAGGGTACTAGCAGCAGTGTTTTGTATGAAATCATCAAGAAATCTTGCGGTGGGACTTTGATCTGATTTCAAAGTGATAGTTCACCGTAGAATGAACATTTTGTTGTTTACTTACTCACCCTCAGGACCTCTGAGATGAAGGGCATATTTTTTTCTTGAATAGAACAATAAAGAAGATTTTTGGGTAAATCCGCAGTGCTTAAGAATAATTTTTCAACTCAAGAAAAAATGTCACCTACATCTCGGATGGCCAGAGGGTGACTAAATAAACAACAAAATGTTCCTTCTAAAGGTGAACTATCACTTTACAATGTGTTTGTGGTTGTGTGTTTTGCACTGTGACTGAAAATAAAAAAATATTTTCGTTCAATTCTATGATTAATAGTGTATGTGTGAATGGCTGTTCTTTATTTGACAAAATTAGCTCATTCAGTTGTTTGTTGTGTTTGTTTGTGTGTCGGCCACATTGAGGATGTTGTACAGGTTCACCCCTTCATCTATGTGCATGTATGAACTGCATTGTGTTTAATTTACTGATGTTTATTGGACTAATAAAAAAAAAAGGACTCTGTATTTCAGTCATTCCCCATCGGAAGTCCAATTCTGTTCATGAAGGAAAGATGAAGTTGCTCTTTTATAAATAGATTTGTCTGTTATTTAATTGATATGATCACTATGTAGGTGAAATTAAGATGATAGAGAATTTCATTAACAGGATTCACACACATTTTTGTGTCACTCAGGATACATGTGTTTGACTGCGCAGACTCATTGACATCATCATTTTAAGTCTTGTGGTACTGTGATGTCATATAGCGATTGGTCTGATCATATGTGGGTTTGTGTGTCTTCTCTTGTCTTCACAAAGAGGAGTGTATGCTGCCTTCACAGAATTTACTAGTACTGAATTTGACGGCCTATACACTGTATATACAGCTGAGAAATTCACATTCAGACAACAAAGATGAATGATTTATAGTTGAATTCATGTTAAATATTGTACTTTAAGCATTAACTCAATCCGTTAACTTTGAGCTCAATTGATGCCTACTGATGGAGCAAAAACGAAATATTGAGAAAATTGCCTTTGAAGATGTTAATCAGAGGTGATGTAGCAGACCATCCACTCGCAAAAAAAGTTTTTATAAATAAGCGTTAAGAAATGTCTTTACTTAATATCAAAATAATTTTTGATCGATCAATTTCCCAATACAATGTATTTTTGTCTTTTACTAAATGTTCCCGTGCTTCTTAAGACTGGTTTTGTGATCCAGGGTCACAACTAGTGTACATCTCCTCACATTTGTGCTCAGAGTCAGACTAGTGTTTGCACTTTTGCTTCTGGCCTCTTAACATTCAGAACATTTCAAAAAAATTGATTTTACGAATCGATTCATAATCCTTTATGTCTGCAACGCACACATACACACACACACTCACAGCAAAGCACAAAACACACATGCACGCACACACGCACACACGCACAGAGTCAGTGTGTCTTACCCCAGGCTCCAGGCTGACGCTGTTCTTCCCCCCTAAATTTAACACTCTGTTGTCTGTTTTATGTAACAGATTGAGTCCCGGCGCTCCGTTTGCTCCTCCTGAACGAGGAAACACATCTTACCGTTTGTATCCACACATGAATGATAGAATCCGTTGGGCTCACTGTAGATGAAGTTACCGTGAAGTCCATAGGGCTGCGTGGAGCGTCTCTCGGTCAGTACCGACAGAACCACCGGACGACGAAACAAAAGCTTCCTATTCACTCCATCGCCTCCGCGGTACAGCCCCGAACCTCCAGAACCAGACCGCAGGGAGAACTGCTCCAGAACCACCGGATACCTGACGCACCATCAATCCATCGTCACCACAAACACAATCATCTCACCTCTGACACGTGAAGAACATACCAACCTCTTCTCCAAGATCTCGGGGTCGGTGATTCGCGTGTTTGTCATGTGACTGTGAACGCCGCTCCTCCCATTCCAGCCCGGCCCTGCCCCCGCACCACCAGCGACCGTCTCATAGTACCCGCTCTTCTCACAACCAAACGACACGTTGTTCATGCAGCCCTGAGCGGAAGAGAAAGCAGTCGCTCCTCAGATTCTTTTCCACAGTGTCCATTCAGCATTATTTCTGCAGTCATTGTCCGATTGAACGGTTCTGTACTCTGGAGGGTTAACACGAGATGGGCTGTACACACCTGTGAGGCGGCACACACTTGAAAAGCTTTAAAGATGACATCCACCACCCGCTGTGATGTCAGAACGTTTCCGCCCACCACTGCAGCGTTCAGAGACGGCTGAAGAATGGAACCAGGGGGAATGATGACTTTCACAGGAGTCAGACAGCCCTGAAATAAAACACACACATGCAAACGCACACGCAAACGCACACGCAAACGCATACAAACACACGCACACACACAGATGCATACGCAAACACACACGCACACACACATACACATACACAAACACACGCTGCTGCTTGTACATCTATAAGATTCTTATAGTTATATACTTATAAGTTAATACTGTGTATGCTATATATCCTAAAAAAAATCCATAAATTACTGTTTTAAAGGGGTCATATGGCGTGAACACGTGTTGTTCTGTGTGTTTGGTGTGTTTTAAGTTGCTCATGCATGTATTGGACACGTAACATTGCAGAAATGAAAGTGTATGAACAAAAGAGTCATTCTATCTAAAAGTGAATGCTCACCCAGACCTGTCTGAAACACCTCGTGTATCCACACCCCCACAAATCTACGTCAGTTGGTGGTCTGATTTGACTAAGACCGCCCAAATGTATACTCAAGTAAGGTGGTGTACCTGTCAGTACAATTGAAGAGGAACCTGGTGTTCCAAATATGGTCAGAGGTGTTATATTTCACTCACAGGCTTGCAGTATTCCACCAATCACTACACACTGGTGAACTGACCAATCAGAGCACACCTCGCTTTTCAGAGACATGAGTTTTGTGCAAAATCTGTGTGTTTCAGAGAGGCGGAGCAAAGAGGAGATACAAACATGCACGGTGTGTTGAAATTATAGCGTTTATAAACCTTAAAGGTAACATAAATAGGGATTTTTAATGTTCTACTTTGGTTTATATAATGTACAACATCAATTTTATGTGCATAGAAGGTGTAAAAACACGATTATTTCGTAATAATGGTCAGTTATTCTTACTTACAAAATTTCTCTTGACTTGATTGTTGTGTGTGTGTGTGTGTCACCTGGTTGAGTGGAATGTCCTGACCCACCATACATCTCACACAGTAGATGAGAGCTGAGAGGGTGATGGCACGAGGAGCATTACAGTTACCCCACACCTCCACCCCTGTGCCTGTGAAATCAAACACTGCGCTGCCCTACACACACACACGCACGCGCGCACGCGCACACACACGCACACACACGCACACACGCACACACACGCACACACACGCACACACACGCACACACACGCACACACACGCACACACACGCAAACACACGCAAACACACGCAAACACAAGTGAATGTTGTACTGATATCGTTTTACAGTGAAGAATAAACTGGACGGACTGATGAATGTGAAATTGATGGTTTACCAGTTCTTCATTGATCTGGACCTTCAGTTTGATCGGCGTCCCATCATCCATCTGATCTTCTGCTTCCACTTCAAGAGAGCCCGTTTCCTGCCGGCGGGCGAAATCTCTCAGCATGTCTCGAACCGCGAGCTCTGCGTTACTCTACATCCATACAGCAGACGCGTTTATTAACAGCAACCTTAAACTGGCAGTAAACAGCAGGCAAAAGGTACACACCTGAATGTAGCCCATGTACGCCTGAACCACCTCCAGACCGTAGCTGTCAATCAACTCCCCCACCAGCTGACATCCCCTCTGATTGGCTGCCACCTGAGCCCGCAGGTCTGACAGGTTGTCACGGAGATTGCGTGTCCCAGAGCATCCTGGGTACTGCGCTGGTGCCATGAGCGCCTCAGTCACAGCTGAAATGAGGGAGAAATGAAGAACGAGAACAGATACAAACACCTGAAGAGACTTCATGTGAACCTCTCACCTTCCTCCTGAAACACTCCACCCATCACCAGTTTGAATGAGGTGAAGACGGCGCCCTCCTGCTGTAGCGTGGTTGAGTGAGGAGGCATTGAGCCTGGAGTAATGCCCCCAATATCAGCGTGATGACCCCTACTGGCCACAAAGAACACGGGCGCGCTCACACCGCCACGAAACACCTGCACAAGTACACAAACCAGTCAACAAGAGATAAAGAGCAGACAGCGATATTCTTACTGTTGATGAAAAGGTTGCTTGTGTTTTTTGGGTTAAAGGTTATCGAGTCACACTGTGAATGATGATGGTTTATTTGAGGCGTACAGGAGTGATGACGGTGAGGTCTGGGAGGTGACTGCCGCCTGCACACGGATGATTACTGAGAATCACATCACCCTCTATCATACTGCCACCTGCTGCCCGGATCTGAAACAACACAAACACAATCAAATCTGCTGCTTCTGTGGCCATGAAACGTAAAAATATACAATTCAAAATGTTCAAAACACTTTCGATTTCTTTTGGTCTTTTTGGAAAAAGTAAATGATATTACGAGTGATATATTCTCACAAGTTTTGTTGAGAAATGAGATTTCTTAAAGTTCACACATCATCATCACTTTCATCAACATCTGAGGAGCAGATTGAAGGTCATTATAACATCAATCAGGAAAATTCTGATGAACTGAAAGCAGGTGTGCGGGTTCAGATCTTGGTTTGTATGTGATGTGTTCGTCTACCTGATATTGTACTGTCTCCTGCATAGCCCCCAGATGAACCGGGATGTGAGGGGCATTAGACACCAAACCTCCGTCAGGACCGAACACAGCGCAGGAGAAATCCAAACGTTCTTTTATATTAGTGGACATGGAGGTTCTCTGCAGAACTCGACCCATCTGCTCTGTGTGTGAGACAGAAAACATTCTTTATTGTCGTCAGATCAAGCTATGTATCACACAGGAGACGATCTACAGTCCTGGTCAAAAGTGAGGTATGACCCTGCCATCAGCCTTTCTTCAAATAAATGATAAACACAACACATGAGCAAAAGAAGAAAGAACAAGTAAATATCATAAATAACTGAAGAAAAACGTGTGTCACACCTGCGATGCTCATGAAGCGGTGAGAGAAGATGGACAGCTGGACCGTGTTGAGCTCAGTCCCTAACACACACTGTGTTTCCATGCCAACAGAAATGCACAAATCACCAGCGTCCGTCAGGCGAGCAACACACGACGGCTCCACGAGAATCGTACTGACACAAACACGAACAGAATAATAAGGAGGAAAATCGTTATAAAAACTCACCTTCAATGCTGCTAGACTTTTGACTGTTGTCTTCTTCAAAAAGAAAATCACAGTCTTGTCTATTGCGTCGATCAAAGTGCACGTGAAGCGACCTGCTGTCGAGCTTACATTCAGGCCGCGGTCAAAGTTCAAAATGGTTCTGTAACTATAGCTCTGTGACGATTACCCTCGTGGCCAATAGAACGGGGCATCCACGCGCGAAAAAAAAAAAATGGATGAACAGCAACTGTGTGTGTCTGAATTTTTTGAACTGTACAAAACAGGAGACAGAGACATCGGGAGAAACGCTGTGTCATAAATAGACATATGTCAGTTCAAGTTGGCATGTCGGGTGTGTTTAAAGTCATTGAAGGGGTACGCTGAACCCAGCCGCCAGCCCAGCGTATTACACGTCCTATGTGACAGCCGCATTATACTTTGCTTAAATTTTTTTAGAAATTATTATGGGATGGACTGGATCTGCAGCCAATCCAGGCCCGAGCCAATGATGTCTCCAGTTGTCAAAGCAGTTCAGGTGAATGGAGAGAGACAGACAAACCTGTTGTGATCGATGATTATGGCCGGTCCGTGGATGCTGTGATCACAGGTGAGATCCTCCCACAGATACACACTGGTGTTCAGATGACCTTCCTCAAAATAACACTGCGTCATCTGAGTTCAACACATAAAAATGACATTAAGAACAAATCGAATCTCTGGCAGCAATCCCATGTAAATACCAACCTACAGTAACCATCAAAAAAAATTTCATTAATTGTATTAATGCACTTTAAGTAAATTGTCTTGTTTTTTAAGCTTAAGTGTCTTAAGCACTTGTGGATTATCGCAGCGCCAGCCCAATGGGTCGAGATAATACACCAAAAAGGTCACGTGGTGACGTAGGCTGAACTACCAGTATACGCTTCAGGCCACAGCCTCAGAACACCTTTCTTGAACTGACAAAAGTGAGAACGGACCGCTTAAGGGGCAGCAACATTCAGCTTGTAGAATCTGCAAAAGTACACAGAGAAGCCCCGGTAGCCGCTGATAAAGATATCTGCCATAGAGATTCCTCTGCAACCAGCCCAAGACCCAGTCCAAGTGGAATGACAAGACATACTTTACTGTAGGCAGAGGCTTCTGGGCAGCCTTGTACAACAAAGTAATAAGCTCCACAATCCAGGGAAGAACTCGCACAGTACACAAGAGGTAGTCCTCTGAACAGCCTAGCGGTGCAGACTGAAAATTGTAAGGATTGTAGGAGCAGAACTTTAGGTAGAAAGGATAGGTTCAGCCTGAGCACTACACCAGAATTATCCGGCAACCAACGCATGCATAAGTTGCTAACAGATAAAGCATGCAACTCGCCTACACGCTTACCAACAAAAAGCAATCTTCAAAGTTTACCATCATAGGTCAGCTGACTGCAAAGGCTTGATTGGTGGCCGACAAACAAAACCAAGAACAACTGGTAAATCCCATCCAGCAGGGAAATGAGGTTTATGAGCTAGTCTCACCAGTCTCACACCCTTTAAAAAACTGCACACAAGAGACTGAGAACAAGGGAAGAACCATTAACTGGTGTGTGATGCGCAGAAATGGCTGCAACATAAATCTTTAAAGTGGAGGCAGCTGTGCCTGAATCTAAAAGGTTCTGCAAAAAACATAGAACTCTTGGAACCTCACAGCATGCAGGACCCAATCCATGCTCTCTGCACCATGATGAGAGTGTATTCCAACGCGCTGAATAGAGCAGGATGTGGATACGACTCTAGCACTAACTATGGTGTTAAGATCTACAGGTCTACAGTTGGCTAAGAGACTGTCGGACCCAGTGGCCAAACCCAAAGCTGGAGACGGGTGCCAAACAGTGCCGTCCATCTATGGAAACTGGTTCTTTTATCAACAGTGACAGAAGAATGGGAAAGCAGACAGTCTGGTCACAGCATCTTGTCCTAACGGACTGGATGTCTCCACCCTCGCAAACCACAAGTTACAGTGACTGTGCTTCCGTTTCGCAAAAAGATCCAGATCTGCTTAGTCAAACTGCTGTCATAACCTTTGCACCACACCGGGTTGAAGCCTCCATACTCCTGGGTGTATAAGATCCCTTAAAAGTGCATCTGCGACCTGATTGCTTGGTCTCGCAGGTGAGATGCAGGACCTTGAGGGACCTCATTCCACCCTGATGGTTCAGGTGATACACTGTATAGGACATGACAGCCCGTCTGAACCACCAAGAATTGCTGCAGGGCCAGGAAAACTCCACAACTCCAGGAGAATGATGAGTTCCCTGGGACGAGCTGAGGACCAATGACTACAAACACCTCTGTGTTTCCATGATGCCCCCCACCTGAGGAGGGAAGCCTCGGGTTGTGACCACCTCCCGACGAGAAGTAATGATCGCTAGAGAAATCCCTGACATCAGGAACTACCGAAAAATTCGCTGCACCAATGCCTGGATACAACCCTGTGAAACAACAATCTGCCGTTGAAGATGCCTGGCAAGGTTCAACTTCAAACTATTTCAACACAGCTGAAGAGGCCAGAGGTGGAGCAAATCACTGAGGTGGTGGCAGCCAGCATCCCTAAGAATTGTAACTGTATGGCAAACTCCCTCACAGCGAGCAAGGAGCTGCAGAATACCATCCGCTCCGGCCTGTGAGGCACAGAGGATAGCACAGAGAAGCACAACGTATCGTGAAGACAGCCTGAAAGAAGCCGGGAGCAGATGTATCACGCCGTGGGCTGAGCAGGTGTGTGTGTTATACTGGTAGGTCAGCCTACATCAACATGTCACCTTTTTGATGTATTATCTGGACCTATCGAGCTGGGGGCTCAATTATCCACCAGTGCCTAAGTGTTCTGTAGAGCTCTGCTGGTGTTGTCATACCTGATTTGGTGTTGGAGGTCTTTGCCCCTGTTTGCGCTGCACCTTTGACTGTATTCCGGACTTCCCAGAACAACGCACACGGATGTCATCCACCACGATCGGCCGATCAGTGATAGTGAATCCAAACTCCTTCTGATATCTGATTCAGAAAACCGAGCGTGAAGAGACAAGAGGAACGCCCCGTTCAGACCCCCAGTGACAAAGCGAGGCCATGTCATTCATTTCAATGGAGACACGAGCGACAGTGACTGTTGGTGACAGGATCAAGCATGTCTAGCGATGCGGCAAATTTGAGAGCTACTACCAATAGGAGTAAAGCTGTGGAGCTCATGTCATTCGTCTCTCGTCAGTTACTGCAGAGTTTGTTTATAAATGTTACTAGAGCAACCAAAGCTAGGAACGCCTTCTAATGACCTCGTAACAAAGACAAGCGACAAACAACTACACAGTCGCTCGTGGTGGGAACCCACAGAAGAGTGTGAAATGCGTGGAGGCAGAAGTACCGTTTAGTGAAGGCCGTGCGGAAATCTCCAGAGCTGCAGGAGAGAGAGTCACAGGGATGATCAGCGGCCGTCACCATCAGCGCACAGTCTGTACCTTCATAGCGCATGTGCAGAAACACCTCCGTACTTATCTGACAGCTGAACACACATCATTCAATGGCATCACCTGTCAGGGTTAAATGTCAAATGTAAGAGCACATGATGTAGCTTCAATGACCTGCCGAAGCCTCGCTCGAGCAGTTTCTCCTCACAGCACTGAGAAAGCAGAGCTATCCTCCCGTCCAGCTCACAGTATGAAGCTGAAATATAATGTAAAGAACAGGGTTCCTGAAGCTCCTCCACCACATCAGCCAGAGCCAAACCATACGCGGACAACACTCCACTATACCTGACAGAGAGAAAGAAAGAGAAGCTCAAGAAACAAAAACATTCTACTTTGACATCATGATGTCTAGAAAAATCTAAACGCTACACAACAGTGTTCTTCAATGGCTTCCAGGAAGACCAGGTGCATGCGGGCAGGAGCGCCGCCAGGAATTTTAGGCCCCATGACAAAAAAATCTAATTGGGCCCCCTCTGCGCAGCTGTTGTCACCACATCTCTAGGACCCAACTGTCCCATCAAAAGCTTTACATAACTCTAATTAAGGCTTACAACTGTCCTGCTTCTTGTAGTCTAATACTAGTACTAGCACAATATTTACTGCTGGTGATTTGTACATGCATGCAAGTCTAGTATGCAGTTCACTGTTTGATGCAAGATTAAAAGGAACCATAAAATTGTGCTGAAGGCTGTCTTTTACAGTCTCAATGTATTTTTATTGTGATAAGCCAAACAATCTGCGCAGCCCAACATTAAGTTTAACGCGTCTGTTCCTGAAGTCAATGATTATCCTCTTCAGGCGTTTTATCAGTGTTGGTGGATAACTCGGCAGGAAAGTGGATTTAGTGGGCCAGAGTTGAGAACCACTGCTATAGGCTACACACCTTTCTTGGTGAAAAACTGGGTTACAGTTTGACACCCTTTCCTTTGTCTTTCCTCTCTTTTATGGAAAACCAGATTTTGATTTAACGTTACTAGGCAACATTGTGGTCACTGTAGTTCTGGCGCATCTACTGACTGCAACTAAACACCGTCACTGAGAGCGCTAAGACAGGACCAAACCATTTCATGCAGTTACAGGGGGGTGGTCGGTCAATCTGGATGTTTACTTTTTGGTCAATGGGGATTTTTAAAACAAAGCAATCATTAATTGTATTACTATATAAAATCATATAATGAATGATGATGGTTTGATAATGTTATATAAGTTTATACATATGTTTGGGGCCCCTGTCAGTCATGGGCCCTTGGAATTGTCCTAACTTTTCCTCCCTATACGGCGCCCCTGCATGCAGGAACGCCGTCCAAAACTATGATGTCATGCAAAAACACAAAGCTGGCTGCAATTTGTAAAGAGCAAATGAGAAGTGATAAGGCGTCACACCCATTCAAACACAGGGCACGTGCCCCTCAGATTTCTGAACACTCATTTTTGTATGCAGCCTCCAAATGAGGAGTTCGGCATCTATTGATCAGTCCCATCGTTCTATAGGAAGACACTATATCAGTTATGAGCTGCACTCTCGTCCTCTTTTGGAGATTTTTGATCACGTACAGGAGCTTTACATTTATCAATCCGACGACAGAAGCAACAGCGCTGGCTAATGATGCCATCAGCGTCACGGAAACACACGTGTCCCTGAAACAAGACTTTTAGACTCGCTCAATGCAAGTATGCGCCGTTGTTTATGCAAAGCGTTTGTCACCCACTGCCATTTAGACCCTGCAACCAAACACGAGTGCGAGAACTGGACCCATGAACGGCTGCCCAGACCGATCCGTGTATGTCACAAACTACTGTGAGAACAGACTCCTCCACATGCGTATAAATGGATCTTGTTGGTGTAGTGTGCGCAGTGGAACACTCCTCTTGCTGGTTGGCATACAGGTAGTATCGTTTAAAGTGAATAACCTTTATGTTACAGTTCAATTTCAGGGTGCAAAGACTGACAATTCTCTTAAAGAAAATATGTTTGCCTCTAAATTAACTATCAGTAATATATTCAATCATTTCATTAGATTTGGTAACACAGAGTGGTATATTAGTTAATTTAATATTAATTGACACTTCATATATTAAGAAATAGATGTACTTAAATTATTATATTATATTGCATCATATATTTTTTTTCATAATGAAGGAATTATGGATAATAAATATGCATTAAAGGCAGTTCAACAATGGGTAACCACTTTTCTTTTACTTTTGTGGTCTATGTGCATTTGTATGCAAACAAAGACTCTTTTACTACTATAGCGCAAAATTGTACACAAGATATTTGTTCTCAGAATACACCAGAAAGATGCATTTACCTTTAAAATGTACATCCTTTTTTTACTAGAAAGAAGATTCATATATCAATCAGATAGCGTTGTGATTTGATTCTCGCAATGATTTGTTCGAGTTTAATAGATAATCTCTATAATATTGCTTTAAATATATGTGTAACGAGAAAGGCGGGACGAGAGCCGTGAGGAGACGAGGCGGGGGCGTGAGTTATAGTGGGAATCAGCCGTGCGCACACCGGTCCCGCATATCTCACAGAGGAGATCGGGAGCATACGAGGAGCCAAAGGACTGCTGACGAGAGAGGACTGGGCCCGGACATGGGTTTAGTTTGTATTTATGTTCTTGGAGCCGGCAGTCGACCCTGAGGTGGCTGTCAGCCTTTTACTTCCGTGTTATTGTTTGTTTATTTTGATTATAGTTTGTTTGCATGTTCGCCGGTTCCCGCCTCCTTACTTCCCTACTTTGAGCTCTATTACAGTATGTATTTGTATTTAAAGGACATGTTTCTGTGTGTTGTGCACACTGTGCCCCCTTAAAAAGAATGAGTGCATGATGCCCCTGTTCTTGAGGACAGCAGAGACTTTCCCTCAACCCTCAGATCTCAGAATAGTTCAAGGGTTAGGTCTGAGGGAAACTAACAGTAGCTCAAGGTTTAATAGTTTAACTCAGTTTCAGGGTTAAAGGGACAGTTCATCCAAAAATAAGAATTCCATCTTTATTTCCGCACCCTCGAGTTGTTCCTAAACTGTATACATTTCTTTGTTCTGATATTTAGAAGAATGCTTGTAACGAAACAGTTCTTGGCCACCATTGACATTTCCAGTGGCGTAGTGGTCTTTGTTCTAATGAAGACAAAATAAGATCTGAAAACAAACAGTTCCGAGACACTTTTGACAACCATGGACATTTTCCTACTATGGTAGTCAACAGTGGCAAAGATCTGTTTGGTTAAAAGCATTCTTCCAAATATCTTTTTCTCGGTTCATCAGAACAAAGACATTTATAAAGATCTGGAACAACTCCAAGGTGAGTTAATCATGACAGAATTGTTATTTTTGGGTGGACTGTCCCTTTAAGGGTTAAACTCAGCTCCAGGGTTAGTTTAATAGATCAAACATGGCGTCAAAAATCATACATACATACATTTATAAAAATAAAATTACTTCCAGCTTTTCTGAATTTGCTATTTATAGATGCGTGTTTAGAGGATCAATCTGTGAAGCGGCCAGCAAATGTCACCTAAGAGACAAAGTAAGAAAAAAGAACGCTCAGCCGTCACAAACACATACTTGTGTATAAAGACAGTCTTCATGCCTAACGCTCTTGCTATGGCACACGCATGCTGGCCAGCCGCTCCTCCAAAACATGCCAGCACATGTTCAGATGTGTCATGACCTTTAGCCTGTTGAAAGAGACGAACAGTGCTGCTGACATTGACTTGAACACAATAGCATTCAGAACATCAGCACTGTTGTTTGCTGTACCTGTGTGAGTGCTCTGATTGGACGACACATGGCCTCATTAGCCACTCTGATGAAGCCCATGGCAACTTCCTCTATACTCATTTCTGATTGGTCCCCTCCTGAAGTACTGTTTGATGATTGGTTTGCAGAGAGGAAGTGGTTAATCTCTGGCGTGAGCTCGTGGAAACGCTTCATTGTGTCGTCGAGTGACAGAGGCTCATTTTCTCCAGGTCCAAAGATTTGAGGGAAGAATGAAGGCAGCAGACGGCCGAGAGCGAGATTAGCGTCAGTGACAGTCAGAGGACCACCTGCACAAAACGCACAACACACATCACCTTCCCGTCAATCTTTACAGAGCACTTCAAAGCATACTGTGTTCTCTATTTACACTGAATTGAAGTTGCAAGCGTTGAAGGCATAACACTCTTCCAAAAATATCTCTTTTACCACATCAGTGGCTGTAACAATGTGAAAGAGGGGCAATAAAGTGTAAAAGTTTTTGAGAGCACACTCTTCCTCAGTGTCACATTTGTCAGTGCACTTCTGTGTCAGTCACAAAACTCACACACAACAGACAAATAATCTAACAACTTAGACACATCAGATAAGTTCAATGTGCAAAAGTAAAAGTGTATCCACTGTGTTTGTTACATCACTGCAATCAGATTTACTGACAAAAAAACATACTGTAACAAGGTTCAATAAAAGGAAGGAGGCGGGAACCGGCCAACATTTAAGGCACTTTAATCAAAATAAACAAACAATAATACGGAAGTAAAAGACAGGCAGCTGATTCCAACGATCACTCACGCCACCGGCCCCGCCTCACGGCCCTCGCCACGCCTTCCTCACCACACATACATTTGTTTGTGAATGTTGTAAAACGTTGCTGGGTCATTCTGTGTCAAATCAAGGAAATCTTACCGGCTCAAATTTTTTATTTAAACATACAGAAGCAAAGCCAAAATATTAAACGCCACCAATTAATAGCAACTGACTAATTCACTCAAAAATGGCAATTTTCTCACAAAGATAAATATGCCATTATCATAATGTCATTTTTACACAGAAGTCGGTATATCTGTTAGTGAAATCTGTTAACTTTAGCAATCCTTGAAGCATTTTATGCCAAATGGTGACAGTTAAAAAATTAGGGAAAAAACTTTTTGAGCTATTTTTCATGATTGTAACTCAGACAATGCTAGAAATATCTTAATGTCTTTCAAGATTCTTGTGCCCTATAATGTTGTGTTCAGACCAAACGCGAATGGCGCGAATGAATCGCGCTATTCGCGCGTAGTTGGACGCTTGAACATTTTAGTTTACTCGCTTCATTCACGCGTCAAATTCGCTTCATTCGCGCGTCAAATTCGCTTCATTGCAGACGCGAATTCGCGTCATGGGAGGGCCTTCTGCCAGGCGGCTCCAGTCCCGTATAGATAAATTGCTTAAATTGTGTAAAGATCGTTTTTGACAACTTGCCAGATTGTCCGACCTCCTCACTCACTTTCTTCCAAGCAAGATCCTTTTTATTTCTGTTTCGATAAAAGTATATGTATTGTACAGATCCAGGTATCCACATACAGCAACGATGATTTTGTCCTCCATTGTTGTTTGGGATTTCGGCGCGAATTTTCGCCAAAGTTCAGATTTTTCAATTTGCGCGATTCGCGCCGCCTCATTCGCACAATTCGCGCCATTCGCGCCGCCTCATTCGCGCAATTCGCGCCGCAAATAAGTCTATTGCGTCTTTGCATTGACTTAACATGTAAATCACTCACGCTTGACGCGCCATTCGCGTTTGGTCTGAACACAACATCAGGCTCAGACCTAGAGATAAGGGGATCTAAATGTGGCTTCATGAGAAAACATTAATGCACACATTTTCATTAAAAAAAACGAATGTGGGTCTATTAGCAAACATCTGGCAAATGAGGAATCTTCAAAGACCAAATATGTTAAAGTTAGAAATGTATCTTATTCCATCTATCAAAAAAACTGCATTGATTGTAAACACTGCCGGGTCCTTTTGGTACTGAGTTACAGTTAAAAATGATCTAGATGAGACACATTAACTTGCTCTTAATATGCTTGTAGTGGAGTAGGCGGGGCGAGACCATGGTTCGAGGCCGGTGAGTAATTATGAATGAGCGCCAGCTCAGAGGACCGGGCCCGAACATGTTTTACGTTTGTATTTGTATTTATGTTTTGTTCACCGGTGGTCGGCCATGAGTGTTCGCCGGCTGTTATTATTTATATTAAATCTTTATTTTAACTGTCTTCCGGTTGCCGACTCCTTCCTTCCTTTTAATGAACCTTGTTACAATGCTATTCATAAGATTCTATAGAGCGGTGGATCTCAAACTTTTCAGATCAAGCACCACCTTTAATAAAATGTGTTGTCCCAAGTACCACCTACTGACCACCATAGAAAAGCATGTGAATTTACACTTATTAAATTAAAAGTAAAGCTGTGAATCTTAATCTTTACACCTCGTAGGCAAATTAAGTAGGCAAATCTTGGTTTTACACTTGCCTATAGAGATCTACCACGCTACCCTGAAAGGCATGAAACTTGCTTTGATACGAAGTATTTAAACTCACTGTAGCTCCAGAAGCAATTCAAATTAAAGCTGCAAGCAGAATTTATTGGCCCCCTTACATCTTGGTGCACATTGTGGATGCCTTAATTTGGAGAAAAAAAGTTCTTCATGTTTCATGGCAAAACATCAAACTGTGGACACGGTATTGAACAAAAACTCAAAGGCATTGCAATGAAACATGGCAGTGGCCTGTAGACTAGACTGACAATATATAATAAATGAAATAATGAAATCTTAAGCAGTTGTATAAAATTGCAGATAAAATTTAAAATGGCAGACTTCCTGTTGGGGTCAGGATATTGCTGTTAGAGCTGTTGGAATGTTATGGAGCCTAACAAATTTCATACATACATGAAATGTAGCATGAGGGCTGATTTATTGCAATTTTGTAGGTGGAAGTATAGAGCCATTTGTGCTCGAGACATAATTAACAACATACTCAAAGAAATAATCTGATGTTTATACATTTTAAATTTGCAACCAGATTTTAGCAAAATGACTCACAATTGTTTTTTAATGTGTACATTTTTAACCCTTTCCCCGTCATTGACGAGTTATCTAGTCATTAAAAAAAAAAAAAGTTCCCCGCCAAAGTAGAGTTATTACGCTGTTACACACCTTTGGAAAAAGTACAGAAGCTCTGAACCTTGAACATATATGTTTTATCTGTTTTTAATGATTGTTCTGAGTGTAATCTGGGTGGAGTCTTTGACCAAAATTGTTTTTATTATTAAATCAAAGTGATTGAATGTAACTCTACACCCTTGCGTCATTTAGTACAGTGGTTCTCAACTCTGGCCTGCGAGATCCATCTTCCTACAGAGTTTAGCCCCAACTCTGATAAAACACCTGAACAAGCTAAACATTAAATTGCCCAACATTAAATTGAACGCGTTACATTAAAGTCATTTTGAAGCATGAAGAAATTATTATCTAGGATTCAACTTCTATAAATGCTATTTTTAAGCTTAAGCATATGTTTGAAGTGATAAATTATCGAATGCAGTGGGAAAGTTCTCACGAAGCCTTGTTTTAGATCTACCTATCTCTAGGTGTGAACCACATAGGGCCTTATAAATGTAGTTCCTAAAAGCAAAGTTAGTGAAGCACAAGAATCTAAAAGGATATTAAGCTATGCCTAACATCTCTTTGAGTTAGAGACATGAAAACTTGTAAAGATAGCACAAAACTTTAACTGTTACCATTGGCATAAAATGCATCAAGGATTTCTAAAGTTAATAGATTTCACTAACAGATATACCGATCTCTGTGTGGAAAAAAAAATGATGATGCTGTTTGTTTTCTCTTGTCATTTTCAGCTTTTCTAATATGGCTCCAAATTTCAGGTGAAAAATGGTCATTTTTACCCTCCTCTGTTACTCAGTAATTTCATATTTTGGCTTTCATCACTACTGATGTCAGTCTTGCATCTGTGAAAATAAAAATATTTGAGCCGGGGACCTCTGGTTGAGCGGACACGGAATGACCCTGCTGTTCAGCTGTTTCTCGCCATGACACAAGGCTCCACATAAACCCAAATAGTACTAGTGTCACCACTTTAAACTAACACATTTTAGTCTCATCTAACGTTTGAAACATTTTGGGACTGTTTCCTGGACAGGGATCGGCTTTAGACAGGAGTGGGCCTTGGTTAAATGAGGATATTTCAGTCATTTTTAAAACATTACTGGTGAGGGTGGGCATCCTGAGACAAAACAATCGCACTGATGTATTTAAGGATATGTCAGTCCAAGTTGTTTTCGATTAAGACACCGCTAACACTTAATTTGTGTGGGACTACTCTTAGCACCTCTTTGAGATATTGTTTATAAATAAATGGTCAGTAACCGGTCCCATGAGCTCTTACCCTTCCTGTAGCAGGCCGGTCCGGGATGAGCTCCAGCGGATTCTGGGCCTACCACAAACATCCCTGACCTGAAACACAGATGGATCATCTACTAGATGACACACACGTTTTACTCCGCTACATAAACTTTACTCTCTGAAAGTCGTGTTGTGGTAGATCATTAACATGTCACCGAGTCTAACCCAAGTGACCAAACACGTGTTGTGATTGTCTCATGCAGTAAAATCTCCAAGTAAGCGCAGGTCAGGAGAGGGTTACACAGAATCTCTGCACATCTCGTATTCATGATATATTTCAACAACAGAAACACACAGTCACCTGAAGAAGAGTCGAGATCCTCCTCCAGCCGCAACAGTATTGATGTCCAGCTGTGGAGCCTGCAGTGTGATTCCAGCGATAGTCGCTTCAAACACGTGTTCATACTGACCAGCATAGCGGCTCACGTCTGTGGACGTGCCTGTGCAAAGACATTTCTTAAGTCACATTCATACAGTAGCTCTGTGTTAGTTCAAGCCTCAGATGCACAGATATGTCAGAATGTAGAACGAGCTGCTGTGGAGGCAGGACACAAATCTACAGTATGTGGCTCAGTCTTTGTCTCGTTGATTTTTTATACAGGCATTCATTAGAATTGTTTTATTTCATCTCACCTCCCATATCAAAGCCGATGACGGGTTTGTTTTCCATAAAGCCGTGCGAGGTGACAGCGTAGCCTACAACTCCTCCAGCGGGACCCGAGAGCACCGCCCGGGAGCCACAGAACCGCTCCATCGGCGTCAGACCACCATCAGACTGCATGAACAACACATCCACACCCTGCCACGGAGAGACTGAGGCCTTATGAACTGTATCTTCAATCCCACGCACATTCATACTAAACTTCACACACACCTTCAGGCCTCCTCTGAAGCCGTTGGTGAATTCAGCAAGGTAGCGGTGTATTTTCGGCGTGAGGTAGGCGTCCACACATACAGTGTATCCACGAGGCACTGCTCGGACCATGGGCATCACCTCACTGGACAGAGACACCTGCGTGAAACCAAGACGCTTCGCCAAATCTCCAACGGCCTTCTCATGATCTGACCACCTGAAACCCACAAACCACCATCAGGAAGAAGACATGTCATCATTCTCTCTGTTCCTCCACTCATGCTTTCATTCCTCAACTAATTCTGCTTTAGATCTCTCTGTGGGAATCAGGTGCCGGATTCACCAAACATTCTTGAGAAGAACATTTCTTGACTGACATACTTTTTCTTAAATTGTAAAAGGAATGTTATGTATACGCCCAAAAAATGTCTTAACACAGTTTTTACATCTTTTTTCAAGATTGAAATTATGGAAATAATTAAGAAGAATCCAAATTCTTGAAACAAAAGCTGTCATGAATATCATCAGCATCCCAGTTGGGTTAAATCTCAAGAGCTAAGCAGTTTAGTACATGTATTTGGTTGTTTCACGCCACATCATTTTAACTTTTAATTGCCATTAAGGAATATTTATATTGATATCATAATGATAAGGTTTAGCTCCCTTACTCGTTCTTTCATAACATTTTGCATTATTCTGGGACAAGGTGACTGGAAATGGAGAGGATCACAAATATTATGGTGTAGTCAGTAACACACAAAGAGTGTTACAAGAAGTTAATTTATCTTCAATTCAGTTTCCTAAATCCTGCCACAGTTCTTCTCCTCACACATGTGAACGCCCATCACCTGATACACACATGACTTACAGAAGCGACCCTCAACATCACCCGTTGTCTGACATACCTATGAGTCCCATCACAACAACATGAGATCTTATGCTTGACACCTTAGCCGAACAGGTGAGCTGTAGTGTATGTGTTATGTATGATGATCTATACACACGTGTAAGAATGTAGGAACAACACGGCGAGGCTGCGGATTCCTTTGGAAAACAAACACTTCAAATCTCGTTCTGCTTGCTGAAGATCCAGATCCCGCCAGAGCTCCAGGCGTTCTCCTGTACTGCCTGAGACACACACAACTGAGCATCACTGAAATGACTCAATTCATACACACACATGCTAACTGGTAATTGTCAACATATCAGGATGATGTCATGACTTGATCCTAAAGTAAATGCAGTCAAATTTAACCTGTGACGATGCGTTTGGGTTGATTTCTGGGTAGCTGACAGGAATCCTGTGTGAGAATCACTCTCTCCTCCACCTCCATCACCTCCTCATACAGCAGCTCTGGCATACGCACCTCCTGCGACACACACAGATGCTCTTTATTAATGTATTACTCATATTTCATGAGAACTTTGCATACACATGACAACCACATGTGAGTGGCGTGATGTAAACTGTGTTCATCACCAGATCAAACAGGTCCGGTCGGGCTTGCGTGCCGATATGAAGCAAGTCTCGAAATCCACGTGTAACCACCAAAGCTGTTCTTTCTCCCTGACGCTCCAGCAACGCATTAGTCGCCACTGTGGTGCCCATTCGAATCCATCCAATCAGAGAGGAGTCCAAAGGCTGATCCCGAGGAAAGCTCCGCCCACTTTCCTGTTGAATAAATCAGACAGACAGTATTAAAGAGGAGTTCTTTGACTCCTGTGTTCTGTCTGTGTTGCCGTGTTTTCTCTCACCTCCTCCAGGACTCTGCGGATGCCCTCAGTAGGAGCGTCTCTGTAGTTTTGTGGGTCATGTGACAGGAGTTTCAGGACCCTCTCTCTACCGTCAGGCGAACGGGCAAAAACGTCGGTAAATGTTCCTCCACGATCAATCGCAAAGTCAAACTTGCCTTTAGTTTCAGCCATGCTGGGACACACATTCAACACACAGAGTCAGGGATGTTCTCAAAACACACATTCTCATAGACAGCCATAGTTCTGTCAGAATAACGCAAGATGCCGTGTGAAGCAGTGGGTTACAGAGCCTTTTATAACAGCTAAGAGTGTTGTGAAAACTTAAACCCCCTTACACTGTTATATAATTCTCTGTAACACACTGCTTCACACAGCTTATTGCTATTATAAAACTGTTATTCCATATGCGGAGCAAAGTTTCATGAAATGATATTTAGGCCGAGTAATGCGGTCAGCCATTATAAATGAGGGTATTTTATAATGGCTTAAAACTCGGCTTAGCCAATCAGAATCCGACCTAATAAAGGAAGCTTAATTTAAATCAAATATGAAAATGCAAGAAGCTCTAAGTGTTTCATCTTACTGATGTGTCACAGAATCTCGGTTTACAAGATAATGACTTAAAAAAACGAAAACGTGCATTAACAAATTTCCTTTTTAAAAACAGATTTGCTCTTTATAAACTCTGACACTTAGTGACGCTCTGGCAGTTAACAATAACATGTACACGTTATATAACGGAGTTAATCATAAATCACAGACATGTTTAAATCTTTTCCTCAGGTTTACATGGTGAGTTGATCTCTGAACTCAAGTCTGCTGTGGTGCGATGTTTTTTCAACTGGGGCGAATCTCCTTTATACTTGATCATCAAGAGCTTTATACGTGTGAATAACAGTCACTGTGTTTACTGAGCCACTATTACTGTGGAACAGAAGAGTCAGTGATGACACAAATAACCCTGAACAAACCTGAGACGACAAGTTATAAACACTAAACAAGCGACAACACAACTAACACAATCATCACAACATCATAAACAGACTGTAATAAACTCACAGTGTCTCAAGGTGAAGCGCAGGGGACGTGTGAAGTAACACTTGTCTATCTCAGTGACCCAAGAACAGAGACGATAAACGTCAACTCACTTCGCGGTTTTATTCCTGTCAGTAAGGGAGAGTTTCCGCCTTAAAGTTACCAGCCAATCATCAACCGTCAAGAGACTGACGACTTTCTGGGGGTGGAGCTTAAAACTGTACAATTTCATTTTAGGAAAAGAGTAAACGGTACAGTTCATGTCTGGTTAATAGTTGTCTGAATGTGTACTTGTGATCTTAATGAGCGATCTTCAAGATATCGGACTCTTTCTTTATTCAAGTAGATCCTTTAGGTTGTATAAGTGAACTGAATAACTACCGTAGACATCTGTGTACGTTTTATTCATTTGATATCCTATTTAAAATAAATTATTGGAAACTGAAAGATGACTCGTTTTTTGTTTTTTTCGTTTACTTTACCGAACAAAAAATTACATTTCGTTCCGATTTTTCATTTTTCGTTTGCCGTTTAAAAAACGGATTTTTGACTCAATATGGGATTCTTATATGTGGGCGGTGCATTAACGCCCCTTTCACCCGATTGGTCAAATCGCTCACCATTCTGTACGGATTTAATTCTGAGCAGCAGATTAAGAGTCAGAACGAGTGCGATACTGACAAGTGTTTGCACTTTAAAATATGTTTACTTCAACCACCAGACAGCCTCACATATCTTACACCCGCTAGGTTAAGAGGGACGTGCTCACTGGACTTTCTCTTGTTTTCTGTGCACCCGTCACACAGCAGTTTTAGTCATTGTTCTGTTTTTTGTTATAAATCAGAAATATCAAGGAGGCATTTTCCCGCAATAGAAAGTCTGTTGGATTGTTTCCCGGTGTGGGCGTGGCCTAAATGCGCTCGCTCTTCATGCGCTAGCTCAAGCTCAAAGTCTACTCCTGATGCAAGTTGGGCCAATTTTCACTAATTTTAATGTTTATTGTTATAAAAATTTGGATGACAATATTTGTTTCCATCATGTTAGAAAATGTTTAACCTAAAACCTTTCAACTTATGTTAAACTCTTTAGGCCAGGCTTTATCAAGCCAACAAAAAGTTTGTTCTCAAACTTTCTATCTAGTATTATTATTATTGTGAGATTAATCGACTAACTCCTAATAAAGTTGTAATGCATTAGCATATTGGGCTGAGTGGCATTGCTATATTTGGTAGTTTTATTTCTACTGATAGAACCTGAAAATCAACCAAAATATCAGTGGAAAAAATTATTTACAGGTTATAAATTGAGTTGCATTTCAGTCAGTGAAATAAATATCTGATCCCATACCAACAAGCAAGAATTCTGGCCCCAAAGATTGGTTATGTGCCTACATGGCCCACAGATTAGTCCTGTCATTTTAAGACAGTACTCCAAAATCATCTTATGTATATAAAAGAGGCCTGCCATCAGAATCTGTATCTCCCATTTCAACATCTCCACCACCATGGTCCAGACCAAATAGGTTTCAAAGGATGTAAGGGACAAGATTGTCGACCTGGACAAACCTTGAAGGCTACAGACAGAAGCTTGGTGAGAGTGAGAGAATAGTAAATAACTATCAATTGCCCCTGGTCTGGAGCTCCCTGCAAGATTACCCCAATGGAGAGAAGATGATCATGAGAAAGGTTACAGATCAGCCCAGAACTACACGGAAGAAGCTTGTTAATGATCTCAAGTCAGTTGGGACCACCGTTATCAAGCAAACCATTGGTGACACGCTACGCCACAATAGATTGAAATCCTGAAGCACCCGCAAGGACCCCCTGCCCAAGAAGGCCCGCCTGGCTCACCTGAAGTTTGACAATGAACCTCAAGATGATTTTTGAGGGAAAGAATTGCTGACTATGACCACAAGAACATCATCCCTACAGGGAAGCACAGTGTTGGAAACATTTTGCTTTAGGGCTTTTTCTCTGCTATGGGTACAGGATGACTTCACTGCATTGAGGGGCTGAGGGACGGGCCAGTGTATCGTAGAATCTTGGACGAGAACCTCCTCCCCTTAACTACATCACTGAAGATGGGTCGTGGATGTGCCTTTAACATATTGCCAAGACAACCAAAGAGTGGCTTAAGGAGACGCACATTAAATGTCCTAGCCAATCTCAGGACTCTGAAATATATTCTGACACATGTGCAAGCCTGGTAGAAACTATCGGAAATGTTTTACCTCTTTGCTTGCCAACAAGGGTTTCTCCACCAAGTACAAATTTATGTTTTGCTCTGGAATCAAATTCTTATTTCACTTACTGAAATGCAAATCAATTTATTACCTTTATATATTGTTTTCCCCCTGATTTGTTGTTGTTGATATTCTGTCTCTATCAGTTAAAATAAATCTACCATACAAATGATGGACCCTTCATTTCTTTGTAAGTAGACAAACTTAAATCAGCAGGGGATCAAATAATTATTTCCCCCACTGTATGTATGATTAACAATAGTTTTAGCATTTGTCTTTTGTTTTAGTTCTCAGTTCAGGCATTGACTCTTTGTTTCCAGTATAAAATAATAGCTTTATCTGGTTGTGAGAATGTACATATCAGATTTATAGATATGCTAACTGTGTTATGCCTAAACTAGGGCTTCTGTTGTCATAGAGTATTGAAGATATGCTGTGAACTGGACATCCATGTGTACTGTAGATATTATCCAAATTATCTTTGGCTTATTTGTATCAGTACCTATTGTAGGATTGCTCCTGTTTGACATGTCGCTTATTGCTCCCTGACCTCTCTGTAAGTCGCTTTGGATAAAAGCGTCTGCTAAATGACTAAATGTAAATGTAAATATATAGTTTTATCATTTTGGTTTTGTAACAATTTCTGAATAAGCTCATGCAGACCGAATGAGAAACCCATTTATAAAGCAGAGTTATATACACTGCCCTTTCAAAACCAGTCAACAACTGCATGGATTCAACTAAGCAAATAGGTAAGAGCCTCCCATTGGATTTGAGGTATAGGTTCAGCAATGTTATGTGCCCAGAGAATGAGATCAGTTGACTGAATGATCAAGTTATGCCATCAATGGGTTCTTTTCTCCCTGATGGCACGGGCAGATTTCAACATGACAATCGGGCTCAAATTGTGAAAGAGCGGTTCAGGAAACATAAACATCATTTTCACTCATTGGCCACCACTGAGCACACACTCTGACCCTATTGAGAATCTTTGGGATGTGATGAAGAAGACTTTGCGTAGCGGGTAGACTCTCCCATCAATACAATATTAGTTTTATCGTTTAGATTTTGTAACAATTTCTGAATAAACTCATGCAGACCGAATGAAAAACCCATTTATAAAGCAGATAAGTTTTTGTTGAGAAAAACAAGCACATCTAAATTTTCAGGTGAAAGTCGAGTCTGTACAATAGCCTAGGTGCTGTCGACAGAGACACTTACATACAGGTGTCACGGTTTGTGCGGAGAACACTCAAGACAAGCAGATTCTCCAAACTGGTATAATTGAATCCACAGAGACACAGGAAAAAGCACAACACCATAAACACATTCAACAGCGGACAAATAACAAAACCAAAGGAAGAATTTAAATAAGACAGAAAACAAGGGGTAGACAAGTGATGGGAATAGTGTCCAGATGATGGGGATCAGGTGAGACGGGTGCAAAGGATTATGGGGAGTGTTGTCCAGTGATGGAAGCAGGCAGACTTTTAGCCTAAAACAAAGTTATTCTGCTATTTTTTTTAAATAATTGAGGAACATAAATTGCTCGCTTGTTTTTATAGCCACTTTATTTGTCATTACTATACAGATCCTTAAGGCATTGTTCCTGCCTTTTATTCACACAGGGTGCTTTCTGATGCAGGGAACTTTGTTAATACTTCTACTACTACTACGTCGTACATCAATCCCACTGACAGAATCACTCTCCAGGAATTTTACAGCAATTTTTTGGTATCAACGTGTGTGAAAGGGGTGTTAGATGTCAAAGTAATAGCATACAGCACACTGCATGGCTTGCAATCTCTTAAATGTTGTAAAGTACAACACGAATTTCTGCTTAAAAATCACGTACAGTTGACAATAAGCAGTGGTTCGCGTTTCGACAATAAACTAAAAAACGAACGACTAGAGGTGAATTCTTCTGCCGGGCAGTATTAAGGCCATACATAATGGTACGATTTGACCAATCGGGTGAAAGGGGCGTTACAGTGCCGCCCACATGTCTGAATGCCATATTGAATCCAAAATCCGTTTTTTAAACGACAAACGAAAATGAAAAATCGGGGCGAAATGTAATTTTTCGTTTGGTAAAGTAAACGAAAAAAACAAAAAACGAGTCATCTTTCAGTTTCCGATAATTTATTTCAAATAGGATATCAAATGAATAAAACGTACACGGACGGTCAGGGTATATTCTGGCAAACTGTTTCCCGATCACGTTTTGCTATCGGCAAAGCAGTCTGTAGCACACGCCGTTTATCAACACGAGATGGATATTCGCAAAGCAAATCGCTCGTGTCTGATTTTCCAGCGCTACACTATCGATTCGAATTTGAAACGAGAAGCAGGAGACGTAAGAGGCGGGTCTCTGTTTGAAAATTTCAAAGTAAAAGTTGTAAACATTCGAACGTAAACCGCACATGATTGGTCAATATAGGTAAGGTAACCCGCGCGCCAGTCTGAATGCAGAGAGCATATCTTTAACTCGACACAGACTTTACCATGAGTTTATAAACGTATAAAACCTTATAATACCATGTAGGAAAATGGACACAAAGATACACATAGAGCTTGGAATGCAGAGGGGAATTCAAAAGAGAAATTTAAGAAAATGATGTTGTTTAATTATTGTAATTTTATTTTTGATGACCATTGTCGTACAGGTTTTAGACTTCTGGCTATTTAAAAAAAAGCACTCTTATAATTATTGCGTTTATCCCACCACGCCCATCACTTTGCAAAAGCACAAGATTATGTTTCTTTTAGCAATACCAGCATGTCCAATTCTTAAGTAAAATTGATTTTATACAACAAGTTATTGTTGCGAAATATATTTTAGATATAATATTGTCGGGTTGTCTTAATTAAAATAATTCCTAGATGAATCCGCTGTTTGAATCGGTTCAATGAAATCAATAATGACTCACCACTATTCACATATGACTTACTTCGGTAGCAACGACACCTATTGGCGGTTTAAATTTAAACTTTATTTCTATTAATTCTATTAATTTCAACGTTCTGTTTTTAAAATGCACTAAATCATTTACAGGATATCAAAGACTGCGTTTTTTTCAAGGTCTGAGTTTTTGTTTCTTGGTATCCTCTGTTAATTCGTATTTATTTGAGTGTTTATTCAACAGAAACAATGCAGGAGAACATTACAGATGCTCTACACACAGACTTCTAGCCAATGGATAATTTTGCAGCCCCAGTCTATGGGGAGGCTTTTGAAATACAGTAAAATAGAAACATAAAAGTGTAAAATTACAAGAACAGTAATTATAACAAAAATCTGAAACCATATACAACCATAAATGTTCACAATCCTGCTTTTATTTTAACCATTAAATCGTAAGGCAGATGCATGGATTAATATCATATTTTTTTTAATTGTGAACGTTTTAGGTTTATCTGTAGCCTACCAAATTCTATGAGGGGTATGTAATTTTATTTAAATATTCCAGCAATGGCTTATTTTAACCCAGCAGTGTGTTCTGTCAAATATTTAATCATGGGTCAAAAACAACCCAGCACGTTTTAGTGTTTATATATACACTGCTCAAAAAAATTAAGGGAACACTTATCATCACAGTATAACACCAAATAATTTAACCTTCAGGAATATCAATCAATCTGTTACTGCAGCATAAGTGATTGTGAACCATTTTTACAGTTTTTGGTGCAAATAAAAGTGACAACAGGTATACTGGAGAGTCAACCACACGGGTGGTCTGGGGTGGACCATCCTTAGGGCGTCACACAGATATGAGCTATGGGGATGAAATTTGTGACCACTTGTGACCAGAGTCTGTTGACAGTTTCTGGATGATGAAGGCATTGATGCCATTGACTGCCCTCATGTTACCCAGACCTAAATCCAGTTGAGACCCTCTGTGATCTCGTATATCCGAAGCTGTCAAGTAACACCATAGACTGTCAAGGGGCTCACTTATACTCTGATCCAAATCCAAGTCACAGAGGAGATCCCCCAAGGCAAAAGATCTGACAACAGATCTGAGCATTTCATCCCCTTATAGTCCTGCACAGACAACCATTGCTGTTGCCTCTCTAGTGTACCTGTTGTCACTTTTATTTGCTATATGCAATTGAAACTGATTCACTATCATTTATGCATCCTTGGTATTATGCTTTGCTGATTATAAGTTTTCCCTATTTTTTTTAGCAGTACATAGTATATATTAGGCAGGGAGATTACAGTTGCTTCAATTATTATATAAAGAGGTTAAATGAGGGTTCATAGGTATATTTGAAAACTTCATCATTATTTACGCTTCAGCTTAAATGCACAAATGTACTCCTGGGTTCATCATCCCTATTCGGCATGTGGAAGTCATTTTGGTTAAAATCCATATTAATGGACATTTAAAAAATCACCATGTCTAAACTGAAAGTGTTCCGTTTTTAGGAACGTAATGCCATATGCCATCATCCTATACCACTGGATAGTTTTATATTTGGGCAATTCCAGCGTTGTGGACCCGACACTTTGAGTTATGGATGTGATAAAAAATGCTCAGAGAATCTATTTTTTACGAATATATAGAACCATCTGTTTATGTTTTACTAAACTCTTGTTGATAGTCTAAAAATCAGGCATGTGTCAGTCTATGAATAAAAATTTTCATTAAAAAAAAGGATATAAACATGCGTTATATCGATGTGACAAAAAAATGGACACAGTTTTTGGGAGACGTCAAACTTTGAAGGATTTCTTTGAATTAAAATGCACAATCCTTAAGCAATAATACCCAATGAATGGAGAAGGAATGCCTCTTTATAGAACATCAAATAGTTACTTTATTTAAAATGTCTTGTGTCCGTTTATTAGGAATATCTAGGGATATGGATGTCACAATCCTGAAAATGGCACTTACCCAACTATCAAAAATCATGTACTAAAACTTAAACCAATGCTTTTAAAACTTGGGGAGACCTCACATGGGTATTTGAACCATCAAATATTGATATCTTTGCTGTTGGCATAATAAAAACCGTTGGTAAAACTAAAAAAAAATTAATGGTAAGGTTGAAATTTTAATGGAATTGCCCATATTCTTTAGTTTATATTTTTATGGTTTATTAACGTGACAATTTAGCCGGCAGATTTGTAAAATTTTCATTTATACTTTAACTTTTACTTTGAAATTTTCAAACAGATACCCGCAGCTCGGGTAGCAAAATAAACAAGTAAATAACGTTTCAATAATTAATTGTGGTTGGGCGGATGAGAAATCATTCATGTTCATTTAAAAGCAGCATTCGTTCACGTCACTGAATCTGCTGCTGAAAAATGTTCCAAATATGATTGTTTGCACTCTACTTTAACACTGGATTTTCCTACAAAGCATAAATATTTGACTGAAACTTGTTTAATATTTTTTGCCCGAACTTTAACTTTGAAATTGTTTAACTATTGGTCGGCCCCTTAATTCAACACCTCGTACTTTAAACTCCTTTATATGGGATCGTGCTGCGAAAACAAGAAGGAAAATTGGGCTTTGCGAATTATCCATCGTGTGTTGGTAAAAGGCGTGTGCTACAATCTGCTTTGCCGATTGCAAAATGTGATCGGGAAACAGTTTGCCAGAATATACCCTGACCCACGGACCATATTGGCGCAGTCACTGGTCCTGTCCCACAAGTGCCGATCACGTGTTATTCCTTTACTGTCTTCACAAACTGGGTTTCAAACAGCATAAAATAAACTTGCATGATTTCATTCTTGGACTTTGTGGTTCAAATGGAAATTTAATCGGTTTTAATGGAATCTATGGTAGTCTATCTGCCTGGTCGATGTGTAGGCCTACTGAAAAAAGCCCCAAGACTAACACTATACATGAAATAATTGTGTAATTGTTTCAATGGCAAATAGCTGATGCTTCATATTTTTGTTTTCCCATAAATTTTCATTATATTAAAAAGCTCTGTACGTCATAGTATTTACTTCCGACTTGAATCCTCCTTCTGGTGTGAGTCATGAAAAGCCCCCAAATGTTCAGAAACGACCAGAAGAGAGAATATTATAACGGGCCATCATTCAGCCCTCATCTCAATAGTTGTTCCTAGTTATTTTAATGTGTAACTTGATTTCTTAGAATGTAGCTGTCAATGCTGTATGGAGTGTCTACATGTATGTGGTAAAGTGAAAGCAGACAGTAGATGTCAGTAGATGTCCGTTCTGGTTTGTGTTGAAATGAAAGTTGCTGAAGTGTTTTAAAGGAGTTGATCTCATGGCTGGATTAATAAACCCGGAGAAACGTTCGAAAACTTAAATCCATCATCGGAATTTTATTCATGCAGATCTCTTCAGCGATGTAAGGATTTTATTATTGATTCTTTCTTTCTCTCTCTCTCATCATGTCAATGCTTTCAGCTGACGCTGCTTGTTTCAGGCTGAACTTTAGCTTCAGCACACGATAAACGGATGAAGTGAGGATTATCTATCGTGCTCTCGCACATAAAGCTACGTGATATTATAACATGTTTTAGCACAAAGAATCTGCCTGATGTTAATACCATTTATGTTTTTGTGTTGTGTCTGTTCACGAGTTAATGCTAATTGTTAATGCTAACTGCTAAAGCTTACTGAAGCTAACAGTCCGTCCGTCCGTCCGCAGTAAAGAAAGAAATCAGTGTTTAATGACAGATATAATACTGCAAAACACGAATCACATGATTGTTTTACTATGTTTAGCAAACACGTTTTGTTGTATGTGATTTAACGCTTAAATAACAGAAGTTAGTTCAATGCCCATCATATAGGCTACTGTGACTATAAACTACTTTCTATATATCACCCCAGTTCTTCCTGTAGTATAGACACACGTGATGGAATACTATACTGGCACTGTCCTGAAATATTAACTTGTTTGTATGTTTAAATGGGGATGTCAGATCATACAAATACTACTATTGTCAATATCGGTAAGAATTATATCGAATTGCGTAATTTAACACTGCCTTCACGACATTAAAAAATTCCCATTTCAACCCGGAAATAATTTATGTACCGGAGCTCTTTTAATGTCAGCATATACTTGTAATGTTTTAAATGCTACTGAATCATTAGTTACACAAATGTTTTAATGTTACTTAATACTTTTAATTTGATTAAATCCAGAGGTTACTTCCGGGTTGAAGTAGGAATTATCGAATTTCCTTAAGCACGTGAAGGCAGCATTAATACTTATTCTACACATAATGTTGTAAAGAATTCAGTTCCAGTATTTGTTAGGCAGGACAACAGTAGCTGGTCAGTGTTGCCAGATTGGGTGGACAATTTCAAGGCGAAATGCTCATTAAAACCTGCCCACTCCAACAAAAACCAGCCCAAATAAGGGCAAAATAATGTGATAGAAATTTAGTCAACCAATGTTCATAATGACCATTTTATCTCCTTAAAACAAAGTTTGACAAGATGACGAAATATAATAAAAACCAGGAAAAGAGATCAAACGTAGCAAATGCATTAAAGAGAGTTAGAAAATATCACTAACGTTAAAGGAGTCATATGACACGGCTAAAACAAATATTTTGTTGTGTTTAGATGTAATGTAATGTGTAAACAGGATTTAAAGAGCAGGGTTAAAGTGCCCTAATGTTGTATTAGAGTCCCCAACAACATGTCCAAATGCATCAAAGGAAAAAAATCTTAAAATATGCATTTAGTATCTATCCATTTGTCAAAGATCCCTAAACGATTCCTCTGAAGCTGTTCAAATTTTCCGCTTCTCTAAGCTCCTCCCTACCGCGAGTCCAGTGTGCTACGATTGGCCAACTAGCCCAATTAGTTGTGATTGGTCTTTCTTCATACACTGCATGTCAGAAACGTAACGCCCATTACCACAGTTCTTATCTCAGTAAGGTTTTTGTAAACCAAGACGCTGTAAGTGTATAAAAATGGCACCAGTATTACCATATCACAAGTCTCCATCTATCTTCATAACCCATTCAGACTATTGTTTTCTATTGATATTTTTTCGTCATAGCTGTGGAAGAACAACAACGGCTCTATGCAAAAGTTGATCATTGCTTTGATTATACTTAGAGGAGTAACTGAGCAAGCTAGCGAGAGCTTCTAAAGATAATAAACAAACCTTTACATCATAGAATTATATAGTGCTGCAGTCCGTTTTTAAAATAATGACAAGCAAACCGTTTTTTTTGAATGAGGTTTGTGACCACAGCTAAACTTTGCACACTTGACAAATCCATAATGTGATACATGTTAGCAAATTGCTACCGTGACTGAATGATAAAGGAATACAGTTTATACAATACTATGACACGTAGGACAACAACAGTCTACCACCACATTATTAGGTAAGAGTTGGATTATTAAAACAGTAACACTGGTTAGTGGTTTAAATTGTTTACTGGCAAATCTAAAGCTGTACTACATATACAACACGGATTAGGACAATTACTTTATATTGTTGGCACTCAATTCAACATGTACACATAACGTATTTACCATACTTACAGACGCTTGTTGGTCCAAATAAAGTTGCTATTGACTTGTCTTTCAGGCTCAAGCGGATGGCAAATCCCGCGTTGAACTCACCAAAATTTGAGAAGCAATCGTCTGTAAAACGACGAGCACATATTGTAACTGTTTGAATTTTAGGTTGAGTTATCATGGAAAAAAATCTAATTTAACCACTGATCCTTACACATAGTCATCCTTTGGCAACGAAAACAAAGTACATTTGCGTTCAAAGCACAAAACACAGCGTCTCCTCGAAATGTTGTATAGACAATACTACCTGAAGTGCTAGTGGGCAGGTCAGAGTGTTCCTGTTTCGTGGTGATGCGTTACACTCAAAAGATTCGAAAGCCTAGCGATTTGTTTGGGCGGTTCGTAGTCAATTCCTTACTTTGGAAGCCAATATCTTTATTTATCCTGGACTTTTTGGATTAACAACTTTGCAGATCGTAAAAATTAAAGGTAAGATACATTACACACTGTGATGCCGGTAATTTAATTGGATTCATGAAACCTGCTCTTTAAGGTTCATAAACGCTGTATTTTCCGCACACTGTGCGTATTTGTATCTCCTCTTTTGCTCCGCCTCTCTGAAACACACAGATTTTGAACAAAGCTCATGTCTCTGAAAAGCGAGGTGTGCTCTGATTGGCCAGTTCACCAGTGTGTGGTGATTTGTGGAATACTGCAAGCCTGTGAGTGAAATATAACGCCTCTGACCATATTTGGAACACCAGGTTCCTCTTCAATTGTACTGACAGGTACACCACCTTACTTGAGTATACATTTGGGCGGTCTTAGTCAAATCAGACCACCAACTGACATAGGTTAGTGGGGGTGTGGTTACACGAGGTGTTTCAGACAGGTCTGGGTGAGCATTCACTTTTAGATAGAATGACTCTTTTGTTCACACACTTTCATTTCTGCTATTTTACGTGTCTAATACATGCATGAGCAACTTATAACAGACAAAAGACACAGAACAACACGTGTTCACGCCATATGACCCCTTTAAAGGTCCCGAAACCACTTCGAAGTGAAAATCAAGAAATTAACCAATAACTTTATCCCTCAAAAAACACATGCATCACCATCTGATTTTTTTGTGTGAAAAGTGCTCACTGTTATTAATCGTAAAGCAATATAAGTTGGCATTTTTCACTCGTTCATGAACTTCATGGACACACCACGGCAGCCAAAAATTTGCAATTCATTGATAGATTCTAATATGACAGAAAAAAAAGAAAAGCAGCAACAATAATGCCCTTACCTTTGTGAGTTGGGTTACCATCTGACAGAACTACAGTCACTTAGGCCTAACATTACATCTTTCGTGATGTTTTCATTGCAGAACATATAACAAGTCCTTCAGCTGTCAAGGACGAGTATACCAGAGCACAGTCTGTACAGTTTAAAGGTCAGATGATGAACAGAAGTAGTTTAATGCTAAATTCAGTTGGATTTTTATTAAATCATTTAACTGTGCTCTGAATTCAGTTACAGTTATATTTACAAAGTCTTGTAAGGGAAGAGGAGGCAGTGTGTTTGAGGACAAATTACGCTTTACACATGCTTAGACTTGAATAATTTCCTGTAGCTCAGTGATAAGAGCATTGCGTTAACAACGCAAGGTTGTGGGTTTGATCCCAGGGGATTGCAAATACCTATGTAAAATGTATAGGATAAAGCAATGCATGTCGCTTTGTATAAAAGTGTCTGCCAAATGCCTAAATGTAAATGTAAATCTACATTTTAATGATGTTGCCCGGTCAATGAAATGCTTTTTATCTTTACTAAACGAGTGTCCTGGAGTATTTCAAGTTTTTAGTTTGATATTTACTAGGGATGGAACAATACAGCTCACCCACGGTTCAATACGTACCTCAGTTTTTTTACCCACGGTTTTCAGTTCGGTTCTGATGGGTTGGCACATTAAAGGGTTTGTTCATTATTCTTTGCTTATGTGACAGGAACAGTAACAAGTTAAGAAGGCAAAAAACAATTTTATTGCACGTATTTTAATTTAACCTGACTTGTTTTATTATCTTTAAGCAAAAATCTACTTGTACAAATGACTGGTTTACTGAATAAATGTAAAGGTTAACACTGGCAGCTCACAGCAGTTCTTGGTTTAGCTACTGTTCATCAACAGGCTTCTTGAAGAGGTTTTGCGCATCAGAGTATTTAAGCTAGTGTAATGCAAACTTGCGATTGCTGCAATGGAAGTAAACAGACAAAGTGTGGTGCGTGTTTAACATCGCAAAAACAATAACGCCTCAACGGGAAAAAAAGGCCAAAGATAATATATAAGGTGCACCACTGCCATTGCAATAAATTGGAAGAAATGCATAGCTACGGCTCTTTCCCAAATGGCGCACTTTGTTTGCTTAAATTGCGCATGCTCGTCCCATTTGTCGCTTTAATGCTCAGAAGTCTGCTCCCGAGTGCCTCCTTTGTGCCGTTGATGAGGTCTTCGGCAAAGCCCCAATTGATGTAGACTCCGATGAACTGTCCTACCCAGGAATCCTTGCGAACGCCCAATCACAGAACGGATGGGAGGAGTGTCGTGGATCTCAGTCATATACAGTTGTGTTCAAAATTATTCAACCCCCAATGCTGTAAATGGTTTTAGGGAATTTAGTGTACATTTGTAATTGTATTCAGAATGAAATCCTACAAGGACTTCTTAAAGAACCATATGCAACTAAAATGACATCAATTAGTTTTGTAATACAGTAGTAAATGTTTCTTTTGTGAATTCTTCATTGACATAATTATTCAACCCTTTAAAGACTACCACTCTGAAGAACAGAGGTTCAATGAAGTGTTTTCAATCAGGTATTGAAAACACCTGTGTATATCAGGGAGCAGCAATAAAGCCTAATAAGCACCAATTAGGCAGCTTTAAAATGACTGTGATACTCAGCTCCTTCTAGACATTTACTGGTGTGGTTACAAACATGGTGAGGTCAAGAGAATGGTCCAGGAAGACAAGAGAACAGGTGATTACTCTTCACAGGAAGGGCAATGGCTATAAGAAGATTGCAAAGATGTTAAACATACCAAGAGACACCATAGGAAGCATCATTCGCAAATTCAAGGCAAAGGGCACTGTTGAAACGCTACCTGGTCGTGGCTGACTTCGACTGCTGTGCACTACCAGAAGCGTGGAGTGGAGAAAAGTCCCCGTGTGACTGCTGAGGAACTGAGAAAAGATTTGTCAGATGTGGGTACTGAAGTTTCTGCTCAGACAATACGGCGCACCCTGCGTAATGAAGGCCTCCATGCCAGAACTCCCAGGCGCACCCCCTTGCTGTCCCCAAAGAATAAGAAGAGTCGACTGCAGTATGCCAAAAGTCATGTGGACAAACCACAGAAGTTTTGGGATAGTGTTCTGTGGACTGATGAAACAAAATTAGAACTGTTTGGGCCCATGGATCAACGCTATGTTTGGAGGAGGAAGAACAAGGCCTATGAAGAAAAGAACACCTTGCCTACTGTGAAGCATGGCGGGGGGTCAATCATGCTTTGGGGCTGTTTTGCTTCTGCAGGTACTGGGAAGCTTCAGCGTGTGCAAGGTACCATGAATTCTCTTCAGTACCAGGAGATATTGGATGACAATGTGATGCAGTCCGTCACAAACCTGAGGCTTGGAAGACGTTGGACCTTTCAACAGGACAATGATCCCAAGCATACCTCCAAGTCCACTAGAGCATGGTTGCAGATTAAAGGCTGGAACATTTTGAAGTGGCCATCGCAGTCACCAGACTTAAATCCGATTGAGAACCTCTGGTGGGACTTAAAGAAAGCAGTTGCAGTGCGCAAGCCTAAGAATGTGACTGAACTGGAGGCTTTTGCCCATGATGAATGGGCGAAGATACCCGTAGATCGCTGCAAGACACTTGTGTCAAGCTATGCTTCACGTTTAAAAGCTGTTATAACTGTAAAAGGATGTTGTACTAAGTACTAAGATTGAATGTCACTTGGGGGTTGAATGAAACTGATAATGATGTGACCTCAGAAAAGACATTTGTGGTTATTTCATTATAAATGTTATGTTATATTTGTCTGACCTACACGTGCCTCTTTGATTTAATTGTAAGCAGGATGACTGAATGATCATAATCAATGTCAAACCGACCAAAACAATCAATTTCAGTGGGGGTTGAATAATTTTGAACACAACTGTATGTAAACATGATGGATACATTTTTAAATATACACTTTTAAATTGTATGTTTTGATGAAATTCAAAATTAATTAAATAATTAGTTTCGTATTCACAGTATTGCTTATTAATTTTCTATTAAGCCAGCTTTTTAAGAATAAAAACTAAAGGTCATAAGCCATGTTTTGTTGTAGATTTATATCTAGTTGTCTGTTGGCTCTGTAAAGCTGAACAACCTTCTGTATTACAGAGATATATTAAATAACAACATAAATACATATTAAGAACACATTATGCACATTAAGTATAGTGTATACTAATAAATAAATATACATAAGCAGATGCATTTACGTCATGACAAATTTTCTATTGCTTAATGCTCGGGTGGCATATCAACACATGAACAATAAAAACTAGCAGCTGCGCATACTGATCAGCGAATGACAACAAAGTAGGGCTGGGTGCTATTTCTATTCTGTGTATTCCGCGGAATGTAAATAAGTAGGCGTAGTTAACAAGGCGTTCTGCAAATTGGGCGTTATTCTGAAAAAAAACTAGTGAAATGATCCACCCATAACAAATGAACGCATCAAATATTCGTTTGACCTTCTATCAGTCTGTAGTTTAGTGATCCGCTCCAGTCCGACACGCAGGGATCTGCATAAAAAGATAAAAAGTTCAGATTGCTTGAGGATGCTCGCCGCGTGAGCGCTTAGACATGTGACACTGTTTTGGGAGACGCGTGTGGAGTCACCATAGACTCGCAGTGCAAAGACAAGTTCCAGAATAAACAAACCTAAAGACAGAGGCTCAACAAACTAAAAATGCTAATCTAATAGAGAGAAGAGCGATAAAGACCTACAGTACAGACCCATGAACACCAGTAGGGCTGCAAATATCGATTATTTTTGCAATCGATTAGTCTGTCGATTAATTTTTCGATTAGTCGAATAATCTAACTTTATTTTACTTGCGTTTCCGTTCTTTTTGGGGTAGTTGATTAGTCTTGGTTAATTAATTTACCAAAAATAATAACTGTAACATCTGCCATTAATGTCAAAAACATTTTATTTCAACATTTTCTTACATTTCTCAAAAAATAATATATACAAATCAAAATGTCTAATCATAAATATAAAGTGGCTAGAAAAATTTAATAAATCACATAAAGATCAAATTCGATTCCAGGGGATTGCACATAGTCAGAATCAAATGTATAATAAAAATGCAATGTAAGTCGCTTTGAATAAAAGCGTCTGCCAAATGCATAAATGTAAATTAAATGAATTCAGGTAACTTATCTGTCACAGTCACCAGCTGTAGTGTACTCCCCTCATCACGAGGACTGCCATATCACTACATTATCCATAACCATTGACCGGACTCATTATATGTTATTGTCTTCACTTGTGTCCTGTTAACTTTTACTTTAAAAGAAACGCAATCTGGGAATACGTGACAATAAGAGCATCTGAATTTAGCGTGTCAGCTGAGCTCACAATGTGTCAGTAACAGATTGAATTTCTTTATGCTGTTTATTAATATTTTCAGCACTACTCTTTTACATATGAATCGTCCCGCTCTTTATTTACTGTTTCATCATACTGCCCAGAAATTGTTATTTAGAGTTATATGCATAAGAGCTACAACATATTCTAGAAACGTAAATGTTGTGGGGTTGCGTCAGCTGCGCCTTGCACTCGTTAACGTTACTCCTAAAAAACATAAATCTGTATAAACGCAGCCGTATTGAGCACAATATATGACCTGTATTATAGTGTTGTGTTATAACTTACTGTGATAGTTCAAATACTTATGGTGTCGTCTCATCAATTTATGGTCAGAGAGCCCCGGGATGTTTTCTTTTAAGATGTTCATGCATAGACGTTGGCTGCTGTGGTATGCCATTTCAGTTTTACACAGTGTGCAGAGCACCCTTTTATTTGGTCTCTCCTTAAAATATTCCCACACTTTTGAACGCGGTCTGACTGTTTGGTATAACGCCTGATTGTCCGCATGTCCTGGAGCTGAAGCCGCCATCATTTCAAATGATTGAACATAATTAGTGCGACGCATCGACGCATTCCCGGCAAATCGACGTAATTTCGTAGTCGACGTAATCGATTACGTTGACGCGTCATTGCAGTCCTAAACACCAGTTACCAATTATATACTGTACTCTCATTGTTTGTGCATATATTCATACATGTTGTCTATCTTCTTCTGTATACATATGATAAAGCCAGAAGAGAAACACAAATAAATCTTATTATCAGAACTTAATCTAATATCTTCAGTACATCTTCAGTAACTTTTTAACTATGGTGAGCATTTAAATGAACTGTAATAAATAAATAAAGGAAATCAATCTAAGAAAAATGAGGCATAAGATATAGAATTATAATGGGAGATTGTATCCGTGAAATTTATTGTTACTGTGAAATAAAATGACCCATTCCGTGAAATAGACTTTTGGCCATTCTGCCCACCACTAGTTAGTTGATGGATCTGTACGCTTTCAAATAGCTCTCGCAGTGCTGTGATGTTAGAAGCCGATCGGTCTGCGCTGACAGTGTTAATGGATTGAACAAAACAGCGACCATAGATGTAAAGAAACAAAGTTGCTTCTCAGATTCAAAACAAGCTTCCATATTTTTTAAATTAGCCCAAATTCGCATATAATAAGCTGACTTTTAACAGTCATGGTTAGCAGTCTCCGATTGGCAGATTCTAAGACATATGGGTGGGGTAAAGACCATTTAAAGATCTAAATGCACTTTGAACTCAATCCTTAAGCGGACTAGAAGCAAGTGCAAGAGATTAAAAAACAAAATAAAGAAAATCACAGATGAATGTATTTGACTAACTGACACGATTGAACTTCATTTGCCAAGCATTGAAATAAATCAAAGTACAGATGAATTTAGAATTAATAGTTAGACCGAAGATAACTTCTGTGGCCATAGCCGCGGGAAGTGGGGGTGCATGGCGTCGAGCGAAAGAAAACCTGAAACGATGTAAAAAATAAGTAAATAAAGGCAGAGACTATTTGCACTAGGTCCGCCCACCAATATGTGATAGGAATAGAGAAAGTGTAAGGGGCTGTATCCACCGAGGCGCTATTACACGGCTGAAAATTCTGCCCAAAGCTGAGCATTTTTCAACTTTGGGCTTCCGGTTGAGTTCCAGCGCTGATCGTGGGAAAAACGCAAAGCATATAATATAAATCATAGGAGTCCACATAATGTGTCTGTGAAATTTCAGCTCAAAAAACACCACAGATCTTTTAATATACCATGGGCTACATCCCCACTTTTGCATGCGAGGAGAAACGTGCTGTTTTGGTGTGTGTGTCTCTTTAAGTGCAAGTGAGCTGCTAGTCTCCACCCCCTTTTCAGCAGAAAACGTGCTGTGAGCCTGTGCTTCCAGCGACAAATAAATTAAGATATGGTAACATAGTGTAATACATAATACATTTTATTAATGTGTCTATTAACTAAAATCCATTGGAAACATTAATAACATTACTGTTTTTGTTTGAATAACTTGAACGAGAGGCTTGTTTTTCCAGCAAATGATGCAGACGTGTCGTAAATTCCTGTGACGAACACTGCATTTCATTTTCAGCCAATAGAAAATAAGGGGAGAACCAAAACGAAAATTCTTGGCCGAAGCTGAACATGATGTGAAACACATGGCCGAAGGCTGAAGAATACCAAACATCGAACATGTTTTTTTGCATATAGCGAAAAAGGGCTTTTTAGATTTTGTCTTGCTTTTCAATAAAATACAATACAACTTTATATAAAATTGAGCACAACAAGGTAAATAAAAAAAGTACACCCTTCATGAATAGCCAATATTAATTAGGCCTATAAATGACTGCTAAAGTAAGTTACTCTGTACACCTACAACAAAACCCTTCGTTAAAACGTGTCATTCCACATGAGGTCTTTAAGCTAAAAATATGAATTAACGAAAACTGTTGGATTATTATAGGCTACATTGCAAAATATTTTAAGAAAAAAACATCCAATTTTGACTGATGCTAACTGACAACCAGATCAGTTCACGTCTCTCCTCCAAACTCCGCGATGAACAGAACATACTTTGACAAGTTGTTTAGTACAGGGAACTGTGTGCATGCCGCCACTGTATGATTTCAAAGGATGTCGCGAGTGGCGAGGCTACTGTCAGAGAGCCCGCTTCCGTCTGAAGTAAAGTTACCGACTGGTAAAGACGCTTTCATTCGGAAATGTTCTTCTGTGCCGCAAGTCCTGTGTTGTGTCTTTCTCTGACACTTTAAAGTGCTCCACACATACACACACACATATGTTTGTTTTATTATCTCTGTGGGGACAGTCCGTAGGTTGTAACACTCCAGCCTATGTTCGTCCTCATCCGTGTGCCGGTTGTTACATAGGTGTGATGAGTTGTATACTGTTCAAACTGTATATTTTATATCCTAACCCATCCCCTAAATCTAAAGATCCTAGAAAACATTTTGCATTCTTAGATTTTCTAAAATTATCGTTCTGTACAATTATTAAACTTTTGTGCCTATGAGGACCTAAATTTTGGTCCCCTAGGTGACATGAGTCCCCATGAGTTGGTCCCCACTAACATATAAAAACCAAGTCCACACACACAAACTGACAAAATGTTTGCAGCAGTAAAAAAGCACACGTCTCTCTTTCTCTCTCTCCACGCTGTTTGCTGCTTGCTATTTTAGGCCGAACATTTTCAGTGGCCAAACATTTGGTGCATTCTGGACTAACCAATAAACAAGGTTAAAACAACCGAACTATGGGACACCAGAAGGGACAAACTGACATTTCTGACGTTGAGATCTATGGCAAAATGTATATATTAAATGAAATTAAATGATACCTTGTATATATCATACCTTGTATATATACATATCATGGCCCTGTGAGCTGCATTACTGTCTGTCTTATTATTCTGAATAAATATACCTGATCGCGGGTCTCCCGGATTTTGGTACGGAAATGTTGACGGGTATATCAGCTATTGCTCACTCCCTGCACATGATAAATCTCTGACTTTAATGGAAATTCTTTACAACTACTCAACAGATACAGATTCTTTGCAGAAGTCTACCTGAAGTTAGGTTTTGGCCATATAATTGTTTATTTTGTGGCAGCTGAAACCGTTAAAAAGTGAAGGGGAAAATAATCTCACTAAAAATGCATCTTTCTCTCTCCTGTGGGTTTAGAGCTGGATATGGCGTTGTGGATTCAGGCTCAGCAGTTACAGGGGGATGCCCTGCATCAGATGCAGTCCTTGTACGGGCAGCATTTCCCCATCGAGGTGCGGCACTATCTGGCGCAGTGGCTGGAAGCTCAGCCGTGGTAAGTGTTCCTGCTTGGCTGCCTTCTGAAATTTGCTCTGAGACATAAGAAACAAAACACACTGTGCTTTGCAGGGATGCTTTAGACCTGGAGAACCAGCAAGATGAATTTAAAGCCAAGCGTCTGTTGGATAGTCTGATCCAGGAGTTACAGAGGAGGGCAGAACATCATATGGGTGAAGATGGCTTTCTTCTCAAGATCAAACTGGGTCATTATGCTTCACAGCTGAAGGTAAAACACCCGTGGTAGCAGAACTCAAGGGGCCCTATCTTACACCTGGTGCAATGCGGTGACTCATGTTTTTTTGCTAGTTTCAGGCTAACACTATTATCATTTTCACGCCATTCGCCACGTCATTTAAATATTGAATTTACGGCCATGGATGCGCCAGTGCTGTCAATGCTCATTGTTGGCCCATTGCTAGTTTGTGGACACTGAAAAAGACTACCCTATTGACCAACTATACCTTGTCTAAAGTCAGGCTCCTGTATTTTTGTTGGTTATTTAAAGAGCGAGTTAGTAATATGTGCCAATTCAATTCATGTACACTCTTATTATACACGGAGGGACGAGCAGCATTACACAAACAAGCCAAATATTACAGATAAAAGGACTAAAATATTAAAGATTAATTATTCTATACCTAAAAAATGTAGATCTGTGGATTTCCGATACACGATAGTATCAAGGGGCGGGCAATTACACATTAATTTATCTATGGCAAGCTGGATTTGAGGACAAAAACAGAAGCTTATGTGGCTAGAAAATGCTCATGTGTGACAACAATTAGCATTCTATCAGAGTTTAGGTGCAATACAGTTGGCAACATTGTTACTTACCACCGCAACCTTTTAAACGAGAGAAAGTAAATGCGTCATTGATGCCTGCATGTGCTGTTATCACGGTCTAATTTCGCTGTCTGTGATGAGTGTTAAAGTCTGACTGTCTGATCTCGCTGTCTGTGATGAGTGTTAAAGTCTGACGGTCTGATCTCGCTGTCTGTGATGAGTGTTAAAGTCTGACTGTCTGATCTCGCTGTCTGTGATGAGTGTTGAAGTCTGACGGTCTGATCTCGCTGCCTGTGATGAGTGTTGAAGTCTGACGGTCTGATCTCGCTGCCTGTGATGAGTGTTAAAGTCTGACGGTCTGATCTCGCTGCCTGTGATGAGTGTTGAAGTCTGACGGTCTGATCTCGCTGCCTATGATGAGTGTTGAAGTCTGACGGTCTGATCTCGCTGTCTGTGATGAGTGTTAAAGTCTGACGGTCTGATCTCGCTGCCTGTGATGAGTGTTGAAGTCTGACGGTCTGATCTCGCTGCCTGTGATGAGTGTTAAAGTCTGACGGTCTGATCTCGCTGCCTGTGATGAGTGTTGAAGTCTGACGGTCTGATCTCGCTGCCTGTGATGAGTGTTGAAGTCTAACGGTCTGATCTCGCTGTCTGTGATGAGTGTTAAAGTCTGACGGTCTGATCTCGCTGCCTGTGATGAGTGTTGAAGTCTGACGGTCTGATCTCGCTGCCTGTGATGAGTGTTGAAGTCTGACGGTCTGATCTCGCTGCCTGTGATGAGTGTTAAAGTCTTACGGTCTGATCTCGCTGTTCGTGATGAGTGTTGAAGTCTGAAGTCTCATGGGTTAGAGTAATTAATATTGCATATAGGAATTTATAGCCTTTTTAATATTTATATTTAATATAACTTTAATTGTTTTGCTTACAGTCAATATGTTTCATGTACAGCTGCTTTGTAACAAATGAAAATTGTAAAAAGCGCCATACAAATAAAGTTGAGTTGTGCCCATCCAATGGGGACATTCACAAATCTCGGCGGAAGCAGTAGACCATCCCAGTACTTATCACCTTCTGTTTTTTGGCATACTGAGGTTTCAGACATACTATTAATTAGGGGTGTGCGATATGACGATATTTGATCGCGAACGATTAATATGACTGCACGATCCACTTTTTCGTGAAAATCGTAAAATCGTCCTATATAGTGTTGTTCTATAGAATTCGACAACATACTTGCGATAGATTGCGCCATGTTAACAAGCTCGTTTACGTTGCTTGTGAATTTAGTAAGATTAAGTGACGCGGTCAGTGACGATGGAGGGAAACACGGAGGACTTGGTCCCTAAAAAAAATTATACGTCAGCAATATTGAAATGGTTTGGGTTTTCCCCAACTGACACGGCCCAAACAACAGTTATTTGCAAATGGGGCAATGATAAGATTCGAGCGTCGTAAGGCAACACAACGAACCTTTTCAACCACCTCAAAATAAAGGGACTGAAAGAGTATGCCGACAGTCAAATTATTAAGGGATCCCACGCGAGTAAATCTGGTACGACCAAGCATACGGAAACTAAAAGGCTTAAACACTGAATTTAGCGAAAGAACCATTTGAGAAAGGAACTACGTATCCGTATGACAGAACGAGCAAGCGCTGGAAAGATGTCACTGACGCGGTCGCATTTTACCTGGCCAAAGACATGATTCCCATAAAGACTGTGAAAAATGAGGGCTTGGGCTCAAAGTCGTAGATCCATGTTACGAAATACCCAGCCAAAAATATTTTTCCTCCACGCCCATTCCACAGCTTTACTCCGTGTGTGCCGCAACAAGATGCAAAACAAAATTCAAAATGTAAAGTTTTTTGCTAACAACTGAATTATGGTCTTGCACTTGCATTATTAACTTGATTAAAATATTCTTCAAAATATAAATGGTAAAGGCTTATTTTTATATGGGGACTTAGTTTGGCCTTTATTGAAGCCCCTTTAAATTGCAAAATAGTCTTAAAACCAACTTGAAGAAGAACCGGGATAAAATCGTGAATCGTGATCTGTCTGGAAAAAATTGTGATTTGAATTTTTTTTCTAGATCGCCCACCCCTACTATAATGACTGATTCTTATCTTCACCTACTGTATTGTATCTCCTCCAAAGACATTTTCAATTGCCTTTAAAACCAGTGTTATTCTGTGACCACTTAGACATCCAGTTGTGCCATAACAACAGCCTACTATATGATTTTTAGCTTCATTTCATATTGTTTTGTGATGATTGTGTCTTTTGTTGTTTGTACATCAGAAAAGTTGGTTTTGTGTGATGAATTTGGGAAATGTTGTTGTATTTGTAGAGCACATATGACCCATGTCCTCTGGAGCTGGTTCGCTGTGTCAAACACATTCTCTACACTGAGCAGAGACTGGTGCAGGACGCATCTAATGTAAGTTACACACACTCAATCACTTCACATCTTTAGCAGAGAATGGTGTGTGTGAGTAATGTGCCGTGTTTGACGGTCAGGCCAGCAGTCCAGGTGCCGGTCCAGTAGACGGAACCCCTCAGAGATACCAGCAGATCAATCAGACGTTTGAAGAGCTTCGGGTCATGATGCAGGACTCAGAGAATGATCTGCGGAAACTGCAGCACAGTCAGGAATATTTCATCATCCAGTACCAGGAGAGTCTGAGGATACAGGGTATGAACATCCATCTGTTTGTATGTAAACATAAGTTATGAGGTTTAAATCTCTCTTCACTGAGTAACTGTCACAGGCTCTGCTCAAGACCAGAGGTGGGAAGTAAGGAATTACATTTACTCGCCTAACTGTTTGGAGTAGGGTTTTTCTGTACTTGTATTTTTTTAAGTAGCTTTTAAAATCTGTCATTTTACTTCTTCTTAAGTATGATTTGTGTGACGTATTGTACTTTTTTATATTTTCTTACAGACTCGACAGGAACAATAAACTCACTAAACTGGACTAAGGCATCAATTGACATAAACTTATGTTGACCAGACTATACTTTGATTACAGAGCAGGAAACAATACGTAATGACTTGGACAAGACTTGGTAGCAAAACAAACAGGCACAGGACAGCAAACACAAGGGCATTAAATAGGGAACCAAATCAAGAGGGGAACAGGTGCAGGGCTAGCATCTTATAAAAATCCCTATGTGCAAGAATGTAGAGGTACAATAAGATCAATAATATTTGTTTAAACACTGCTCCTACCCTTGTTGCATTGGTAACTAATAAGAAGTTAAGTAAAGGTCAAAACGACATTGGTGCGTTATGCTTTATATTGTAAGTGTTTAATCTTGTTTTTTAAACGCATGGTTCACTGTTCAATGTGTCTGCACCACATTTACGCAGTGTGTAAGGATCCGAACTGAACAACTTCTGCTTTCATGACATATTTAAACGTGCACAAATGTCTCTCTCTTCTGGAAGCGCGGGGCAAGACAGTCACATGAATTTGCTTGCTATTTCATGCGTTTAGAAAAGCCTCGCAGCCCTGCTGAGAAATGAACGTGTTGCCAGATCATATTGAGAGTGCGCTGTGAAGATCTGAACATAAACACATCACAGTGTCTCTGTCTGTCTTTTAGTTCAAAGCGCCTCACTTAACCAGTCTTTGGCCGAAAACAGCAGATACGTGTTTTTTGTTCACTGCGATGTACGGCAAAACTGTTGACATGGTAACGACCGGGTTACAACTGTCAAACATCACATTTACTCTCATTCCATACAAACGTGTAACCCTGCATGGAACCATTTATACGTTGTTTCACTACTGAAACTTAGCAGTGTCTACCATCAATCATTTTATTAAGAGAACAAGGATTAAAATATTTTTTAAGGCTTGATTTTGCTTCTGAAAATGTTTAATATATCAAGTGAGGCACTATAATGACAGTTTTTGGTGTTGCACAAAACAACAAGCCCCCCTCCCACTTTTAAAACATAACTTTGACTTGAAGTACATTTTAAACAAGCTACTTTTTACTTTTACTTGAGTAGATTTTTCGACTGGTCATTTTACTTGTTCTCGATTACAATTTCATTAAAGTAGTAGTACTTGTATTTGAGTATAATATTTAAGTACTTTTACCACCTCTGCTTCAGACTATGTTCACATCATGTAGACATGTTACATTGTTAAAATAAAACTAGACAAGTTTTTGAATGAAGTTGGATTGCTATTATTATTTGATGAACAAAACAATCTATGTGACGGAAAAGAGAATGCCGGTCCTTAAAAAAGCCTTTGGTTATTTTAATTTGTTAGCTTTTTAAGTTTTTTTTTGTGTAGGCCTATTTATTTATTATTTTTACTCATATTTCTTTTATATATATTATATTAGTTTTGCTCTGTTGTCAGAAACGTAACAAGTATGTGAAAATAAAATTTGTGTAAGTTAACACTTAATGTTCGGAATAATAACATTACATAACACAACACAACACAACATAACGACATTATGTGATATATTAATGCAATATCACTGGAGTAGTCGTGCTCTATATCAGCATGGATCAGATAAGATTGGGCCAGATGGACAAGACCGCAAACAGTCTGAGTACAGGAGGCATTTACAGCCTCTGATATACAGTGGTGTGAAAAAGTATTTGCCCCCTTCCTGATTTTTTTTGTGTTTTTTTTTTTTTGCATATTTGTAATGCTTGAATTATCCAGATCATCAAACTAATTTTAGTTTCCTAAAGAAAACCAGAGTAAATACAAAATTAGGGTTTTATATATTAAGGGAAATAACAATCCAAACATTTCAGACACTATGTGAAAAAGTTATTGCCCCCTAACCCTAATAACTAGTTGTGCTACCCTTGGTGGCAACAACTGCAATCAAGCTTTTGTGAAAGTCTTTCACATATTTAATTCAGCCACATTGGAGGGTCTTTGAGCATGAAAAGCCTTTTTAAGGTCATACCACAGCATTTCAATTGGATTTAAGTCTGGACTTTGACTTGGCAACTCCAAAACCTTTATTTAGATTTTTTTAGCCATTCAGAGGTGGACTTGCTGGTGTGTTTTGGATCATTGTCCTGCTGCGGAACCCAAATACGCATGTGGTGACAAACCGATGGCCCAAAATTCTCTTTTAGGATTTTCTGGTAGAGCGCAGAATTCATGGTTCCATCAATTATGGCCAGTGGTCCAGGTCCAGAAGACCATCACACTACCTCCACCATGTATGACTGTTGGTATGATGTTCATTTTATGAATACTGTGTTAGTTTTACGCCAGATATAACGGGACGCACATCTTCCAAAAAGTTCAACCTTTGTCTCATCAGTCCACAGAATATTTGCCCAAAAGTTTTGGGGATCTTCAAGATGTTCTTTTGTGGCCAAAATTAACATTATAACATTATATAGTGTGATTGATACCACATTTGTCATATCTCACCATAACCCCTGTCAACCATTTAAAATTTTATTCAGAACATACTTTTTTCAAACTTTTTGTCTGAATTGCACAAAATGTGCTATATACAGTATTATCTAGTGACGGTCCTGACAAAAATTTAAAAAAGCTTTATGATAGGTGAAACAGTTCTTATAAACCCTATCAACGAATTCAATCGAGTTCATAGCATACCAAAGAGTTATGTAGCTATATCTGCATGAAACATTATGAATTGACACTTAACTTAACAAGATTTGCATATCTTGCTGCCTCACTTAATTTGGTGACAGCACCACCTAGTGATCATAAGCTATAAGCAAATATATTGTGTTCAGGGTGCTTTTATCTTTTTTAAATATGTTCAGGGTGCTTTTATCTTTTTTAAATATACTTTTCATAAACTAATCATCAGAAAGGTCCATGTGTATTTTCATTTGTGCTGTTAAAGGGCTTGACCCTGTAATTGGTGCTTGCAGCTATAGTTATATGATTTACAATACACAATGAAACTGTTGTGTAAACACACACTTGTTTTCTTTGCAGCGTTCAGGATCTGCAAATATTGCATGTTTTTTTTTTTACCAGTTTGACTCGTTGAAATTTTCTTAAATTAAATAAAAAATAGAATTTTATTTTCATGTGTAATTTGGGAGAAATGTCACTAGTTCACAGAATGTTAAAAATGATCATTTTACTTAGATGTGTTCCTAGTTATTGATAAAACCCAGAACATTATTTTTGAGTTTTTTCTTAGTTTTTTTATGGCTGTATATCCAAACAGTAATCGGAGAACAGTGACAGGTTTTTGGAAATGCGGTTTTGTTTATTGACCTGTACAACCTCGGTAATTATTATACCGATTGTAAACAAAGTCATCATTATTTGAGTTTTGTAAAGTGACAGCAAAGTATATGAGACCCTAACCCTAAGAGAAATTTATCTAAACGTAGTTAAGTACAGTACAAGATCATGGGTTCCAACCCAGGGATTACACATACTTAAAAGCATGTGTATAGTATAAGGCAATGTTAGTCCCTTTGGATAAAAGCGTCTGCCAAATGCATAAATGTAAGCAAGATAATTCAATAAATGTATTACGAATGTTTGTTGACAAAACTAACGTGTGTGTTTATCTGTATGTTGTGTAGCTCAGTTGAGTAGTTCATCCAGCGTTGCTCCAGCCGAACGTGTTCAGAGAGAAACCAGTCTGCAGAGCAGAAAGTCCACACTGGAGGCTTGGCTCACACGAGAGGCCAACACCTTACAGAAATACAGACAGGTAAAGACAGACACTTACACCATTTCATCACATTAAGATGATTAGAATCTGACAGGCAAATGTGCAAATGAGTCTTCTACTTTTCAAGTGAAAAGTGAGGTTCACTACTTTGCAACAATAATCAATTAGAATGACAGCGGGATCATCCACAACGCTGAGGCAAAGAACAACCCAACGCTAGTTTCATCCACAGCTAGCCATGTTTGAACACACTGTTGAGCATCAATGTCAATCACATGTCTTTAACCATACACACAGTACCATACCCATACCATACATGCCTAAACCAGGTCCCATATAGTTGAATACTATCAATGCCCACACTAATGAAAAATAAATATACTAAAATGAATTTAAAAAACACAATTTTCATGCTCACTATACTACAAACCATTTACATATTTATTGTACTTTTGGTGTACTAAATTAGTATATTTAGAGTTATTTGGAACAGCTAATTTTGCACTTACATTTACATTAACGCTTTTATCCAAACCGACGTACATTGCATCATCCTATACATTTGTTTCTAAGTATGTGCAATCCCCTTGGATTCAACCCCAAAACTTGCGTTGTTAATGCAATAATCTTACCTCTGAGCTACAGTGGTACTTAATGGACTTCAATTGTGCAGAAGTGGTGCTGAGGTCCAAATAAATATAGACAGAAGTATATTTGATTGTGCTTAAAGGGGTGGTGCAACAATGTGTCATCTGACTTCTTTACAATGTTTCAATGCTTAACATGATCAACGTAGTATTTCTGTGGTCGATACACTCCCCCAGCGATCATACAGGTTTCTGAAAGTTTTTTTAGAAGATATAGAACTGTTTCGTAACAATTTCTCTTAGTCCCTTATTGGACAATTCTCTCGGAAACGCACGAGGTAGCATGGAGAGCAGAAGGTGCATGCGCAGACTTCACTTTCACTTGTGTGCAGGAGAGAGAGAGGGTATGTTGGTGAAGTTCAGGTGTTTGTTTGTTCACTGCATTTGGTGATGAATGTTATATCAACTGTGGACATAATGCTGGATTTGGAGATGGTAAGAAACTGATATATGAGCCGTCCCAGGGCTAAAAGATGGCGGACATGATTCAAACTCATGTCTGTGTTTTGTTGACAATGGGTGCGCACGTGCTTTAGTTCAGCCTTATCACAATGCCGGTGATGGATGATGGAATCCTCTATTAGCCCAACCCTAACGGAGCATCAGAACCCACCTAATGGCCAGTAGGGTTAGGCTGCCTTTTCCTGAAATTATTGTTTGGTTTGCTCTAGTGCAGTGGTGTCAAACTCAATTCCTGGAGGGCCAAAGCTCGGCAAAGTTTAGCTCCAACCAATTCCAACCCACACCTGTTTAGAGGTTTCTGGTAATCCTAAAGAGCTTGATTAGATGAATCAGGTGTGTTTGATCAGGGTTGGAGCTAAACTGTGCAGAGCTGCCGCCCTCTAGGAATTGAGTTTGACACTCCTGCTCTATTGGAACAAAGTTTGTTTTGGCTTCTTTTCTTTTTTTACTAAGGCCTTAACTCACAGTGTGTTTGTTAATTTATGTGTCACTAATTCTTGAACATTTAGAGGCACTGTCACTGATGTGATGTCACTGTGTGTGTGTCTAGGAGCTGGCAGAGAAATATCAGAGGACTTTGACTCTGTTGAGGAAACAGCAGGCGCTGATTGTGGATGATGAGCTGATTCAGTGGAAGAGACGACAACAGCTTTCAGGGAATGGAGGACCAGCAGAAGGAGGACTGGACATGCTGCAAGCCTGGTACAGTTATGATGTTCTCTATTAGCTGTCTTGACTTATTGAATCCGTGAATACACGTCGCACACAATATCTGTATTTCTCCTATCGACCCAGAGGCGGGGGTGCTGCATGGATGCAAACTTGAAACTACCGTTTTGGATCCAAAATATGTCACTATTGTGATTCGTCTAGATCCGATGAGTTTTCGAAAATGGGGGGTCTGTGGATGAGGTTGAGGTGAATGAAATCATGAGAATCATGTCCAGATGTTGTGATAACGATGTCTATCCACTAGCATGTTTGCGGGTTATGTTTTAAATAATCTTTCCATTATATCATATTAAAGTTCTCAAGCACTTAACAGTCTTGGCCGCTAAATTCTACATGAAATACAGAAGAATTTTCATTTAAACTGCAAAACACATTGAATTCCTCTTTTCTTGTGTTCTTAGATTCACATAAGTGACCGGTGTCACTCCAGCAGGTTAAAGAGTGCCGCCCCATTAAGAGCTGACGCTCAACACAAATCTGATGCTTTCCCCATTTTCACAATGTGCTTTTAGGAATAATCTTGTGTGTTTTTAAAGCACGTAAGAAAACTAAATTGTGGTGCGCTGCACAGCAAGAAGCTACCTGTCTTAAATGGTTTAAAACCCTTTGCGTAATCAAATAAGGTAATGGATAAATGGATGCTGCGTGAAATATTAATCTGAAAAAAGCAATCGCATGTGTTAACGCATTATTTTTGACAGCACAAATTGTTACATCTACACACCGTCTGTGGAAGACGCAGGACAAAAAACGTTTGTTTCATGATTGCATTGGGTTTGAACGTCCCAGCTTTTTGTCAAACTATGTAATTGTATACCTCCACGTAAAACCATATTGCGACGCGCGTTGTGTTGTTAATGCAGGTGTGAGAAGCTGGCTGATATGATCTGGCAGAACAGACAGCAGATTCGTCGAGTGGAACACCTGACACAGCAGCTGCCCATACCTGGACCGACGGAAGAACTGCTCGCCGAACTCAACGCTATCGTCACTGACATCATATCCGCTCTCGTCACCAGGTACACGCATCACTGATGACATCACACTCCACTATACTCTGACAGCTGCTGTCTGGCTCTGTGATGTTTTCATCATCATGTTCTCTTTCAGCACCTTCATCATAGAGAAACAGCCTCCTCAAGTGCTCAAGACTCAGACCAAGTTTTCAGCAACGGTTCGCCTGCTTGTCGGAGGAAAACTCAACGTTCACATGAATCCTCCTCAGGTGAAAGCCACCATCATCAACGAACAGCAGGCCAAGGCCTTACTGAAGAACGAGAACACGCGCAAGTAAGATTTAAGTGTTCAATCCAAAGTCATTTACAACACATCTTTGTCTCAGTCAAGAGTGACTGACAGCCGCTTTATGACACTGTGTACAGCAGAATTCTGAGCCACTCAACTGCGGGCTTGACTAAACAAATTGAACCACAAACGTCCTTAGAATGTTGACTTACACAGATGGGACTTGTATTTTGTGATTGTCTTAAAGCGACAGCAGTGGAGAGATTCTGAACAACAACTGTGTGATGGAGTATCATCAAACCACAGGCACCCTGAGCGCCCACTTCAGAACCATGGTAAACTATATACTGTACAACCAAACACCAGGAATCAGCTCAGTCCATAACACTATTGTAGGGGCATATTCTCCTCTATACGGTTCAAAAGCAGACCTGACTGAAACTACAATAAGATTGTGATGTCTGGAATGTTTCTAACATTGAGTGAAGTTCATAGAGATGTGTGCAATCCCTTCAGATGTTTTGTTTAGAAAAGACTTTATTGGATTGAATAAACACATAATGTGATTTAAAAGATTGACTGTCCTCACTTTTCACATCTTGTATCAAGCTTGCATCTGCAGCGACGTCTGATGTGTTTGCTTTTTATGTGACGTGAGAACCAGATATGAGCAAAAAGTTAGGTCAAATTGATCTTTGGTGTCTGACTGAAATGTGATTATTTCTGGAAATAGCTGAATGTAGCCTGAAGGGCATTTAAGAAAGGAGATTTATACCTGCTCAATATGATGGGATTAATCAGAACCCAGTTGTCAAAGTGTGAAAATGTTTGTGTTTTCAGTCTCTGAAGCGCATTAAGCGTGCAGACCGGCGCGGGGCCGAATCAGTGACAGAGGAGAAGTTCACAGTTCTATTCGAGTCTCAGTTCAGCGTGGGTGGAAATGAGCTGGTGTTTCATGTCAAGGTAAAAATCTGTGATCTTGCTCTTTCATTCCTTGATCTTTTCTTCATTATCAATTCTGTGAAATGCCTTCGTGATGCATTTGTTGTTTTGTGTCTTGTGCAGACATTATCGCTGCCTGTCGTGGTTATCGTTCATGGTAGTCAAGACAACAACGCCACGGCGACAGTGCTCTGGGACAACGCTTTCTCTGAGCCAGTTAGTGACTACATCATTTACACCTGTGACCTTGTGTGTTTAAAACCCAAGTCTCATAATCTGAAAGGAGCATCAGTTTGATTTCAGTTTTTGTCATTATTGGAGATATCAAGGTTATATTTTCACAGACTGTGTTTTACATTATGAAGATATCGTTTGCAAATTTGATCACCTTGTTCGTCTGGCTGTTAGACAGTAAAAAAAGTAAACTCATCATTTCAAACTGTGCGATGGCTTTTGAGGAGTCTAGCAAATGTTCCTTTTCTTAATGCTGTGATTTGTGTTGTTATTAGTCCGTCTTTCTATAAAGTTGTGCTTTGTGATGTTTCAGGGTCGAGTGCCGTTCGTGGTCCCTGATAAGATTGTGTGGCCACAGCTTTGCGAGGCTTTGAACATGAAATATAAATCTGAGGTTCAGAGTAACAGAGGTCTGTCAGAAGATAATCTGGTGTTTCTCGCTCAGAAGGCCTTCAGCAGCTCCAGTAACAATCCTGAGGATTATCGCAACATGACCATCACCTGGTCTCAGTTCAACAGGGTAACACACACACTTGTATATATGGTTCTCCATAGACGTAATGATTTTTATACTGTATATTCTATTCCTTAACCCTATGGTTGCAAGTCATTTTTGATAGAAAACATTGGTCAAGAATGTATGCCTGTTGCGGTGGATGGAATGACCAGCACTACTTCACAATATTTATATAGAAATACCAGCATATAGCGAGTGTTTTACTCAGTCTAGCTGACAGGACCAACCACTTGTTTACAGTTGCTGGGATGACACACTTCTCTTCTGTGGTGTGATACAGTAGGTACTCAACCAGAATAATCCTTATCCCCCGACCGTACTTCTTTAATGTGTTTTTACTGCTGAGTGGCAGTCTACTCACTGATCTTCACTCAGCACGGGTTGTCATGTCAAGCTCATTATCTTAATCAGCTGATGGGCCAAAGTTGAGAAATTCAGGTGTTAAAATATAACCCAAACCCTGAGATCAAAAAAAGAGCTTGTGAAAACTCAATGTGTGTCGAGTACTGCGCTGCGTGTCCTGCATAAAAAATGGCCAAACCCAACTCTAACACATAATTTAGCTTTATTTCCTTTAAAACAGAATGTGCTGTATAATGTCAGTGGATTATCAGCATCCATCCCCTGTACAGAAGAAATATGACTGCAAACACAGTCCTGCGTTTCTCCGCTGTTAAACCAGGATTAAGATCCTTCTAAACATTCACCTTCATGTAGTGCATTCACAAATTGAGGAAAACCTTCGTTTGTAGAAACCTGTATTCTTGGGTTTTCAGGAAAGTTTACCAGGCAGAAATTTCACATTTTGGCAGTGGTTTGATGGAGTGATTGAGCTCATGAAGAAACATCTGAAATCTCACTGGAATGATGGGTAATGATGCTTCAGATCTCACAGGAATGTTAAGAAACGATTGCTCAGATCTACTGTAACTGGGATGTTTTGTTGTTATCTGCAGAGCGATTTTGGGTTTCCTCAACAAGCAGCAGGCTCAGGATATGTTGATGTCCAAACCCAATGGCACATTTCTCTTGCGCTTCAGCGACTCGGAGATCGGAGGGATCACTATTGCCTGGGTTGCAGAGAACCCAAATAAACCAGGTAGAAAATTCTAGCTGACGTGTTAAGCTACAGGAATGGGTTAAATGTTTCTGATGTTTCTTGTGACCTTGTGGGTATTTTTGCAGGAGAACGGATGGTGTGGAACCTCATGCCTTTCACTACTAGAGATTTCTCCATCCGGTCTCTGGCTGATCGCATCAGTGATCTGAACCATCTCCTCTTTCTCTACCCCAGCCAGCCTAAAGATGAAGTCTTCTCGCGTTACTGCACGCCTCCAAACTGTATGGGATACTTTGATATACTTAAGCACAGTGTTTCCAAACCAGTCCTGGAGGAGCCCAGTGTGGCACATTTTCCGTTCAAGTCTCTAGTGATGACCTGATGGGCTGGTCAGATGAAATGTGCCGTACTAGAGATCCTCCGGGACAGATTTGACAAGCACTGGTTTAGGACATTTGTGTAGATTTGTGTGCTATTGATATTACTGTATGTTGTTCTAAACCTGTATACTGTTATTCTGTGGAACACAAGGAGCTTCACATTGTAATCATATCTAGAAATGAAAGAATTTCCGCTCAATTCACATTTATGTGCAGAGCTGTTCACAATGCTTAGTGTTTCAAAGCACGTTTCTACGTCACAATAAATATCAATGTGTAATCAAAGGCTGTAGATCCACTGCCATTACTGTGAATGGGTTCAAATGTAACGCTCTAGTGAATGAGTGAAATAGCTGGCTGGAGGCGAGTGCCATCACTTCTTTAACAGACTTTGACGTAGTGTCCATATAGCAGAAATGTACAGTTAGAATACAAATAATATAAATCACGCAGTTAGCTAACATTAAACAAGTAGCACATAAATGTGTTCATTACCGTCACAACAGATGAATGATTTTGTACGTTGGTTCAGAGTCTAGTGTGTGACAACTAATATAATCTGGCCGAGATTGTCACTAAATTTCTCAATGAAAGTAAACTTTTGTTTTGTTCAGCAAAGGCCGTGGGTGATGGATACGTCAAACCAGAGATCAAGCAGGTGGTGAAGGTTGAGTGAGTATTTCTTTAAATTTGAAAGTAAGAGACGGTATGTACTTTATTTTGGTGTCCTGGTTTAATGCAAGTATGATACGACGCAGATTGCCAACATGCAGATCGCCATGCACACTCGTGTTATTTATCACAGAATTATTCTTTCTGTTTCTCCAACTATTTACTGCCAGAGTTTGTGGTTGGCCGCTTCTCTTTTGCCAATAAGATATGATGTTATTTTTTCTTTCTCAGGTTCTCGTCGCCCAATCCTGAACCGTCTCCAGGGAATTCCTCTTTTATAGAGCATGCAGCGTCACCCACCATCAGTCAGCCTCATAACTTCACAATCTATCCGTCTATGTGAGCTTTATTTCTGTTTATCAAGCTGTGACATTGATGGGGTTGATTATGAAAGCATTGTGTGATCTGCACGCATGTGTGTGTGTAGGAATGACCCAATGTTGGAGACGGAGGGGGAGTTTGATCTGGATGAGACCATGGACATGGCCCGACAGGTCGAGGAGTTCCTGCGTCAGCCCATGGAAACCCAATGGAGTGGACAACAGTCGTGACCTTTGACCCCTCTCCTCGCAGCTACACAAAGAACTCAATATTTTTCTCTTAACAAATGCTGTTCCTTGAATGTTTAACTGCCTCTTGGTTCATTTGTCATCTTAAACAGCAGAGGATGTGTACAGTACAGAACGATTTGTGAAGTCAATTCTGTGTCTGACGGGGTTTGAATGAGTTACATGAGCCTTCATCTTTTATTTCATTCAATGAAGAATTCAGGCCAGTTTTAAGGACATTCGATGTTAGCAGCACTAAGCTCCGCCCACCGGTTTCCATTGGTTGAGATAGATGTTGATGTTTTTATCCATTAAAAGCAGAGAGCAGTGTATTTAAGTCACAGCACTGATGCTGTTGACTAAAAAAACAAACCCTTTCACACTATCCGCCCTGTGGTAACAGTGACCAAACAACTGTTATCAAAATACAGAGCTGCTGCTGGCTATATCAATCCATTTATCAGCAATCCAGATCTAATGAGGCAATGAAAAGGATCAGAAATAGAAAACGCTGTAACAACACAAATCATCAAACTGTCGTCTGAGAGAGAGCTGTTGTGCCACTGACTACGAATACATTTATATAATTAAGCAGGCGCTTTATCCAAAGTGATCTACAGTTGTGACCTACAAAACTCTATATTACTGACAAAAAACTTTGCGATATGCAGAATGTTAATTGATGTCATCAGCCGCTTTCTCACCATCTCCTGGTGCTCACATTCATAAGTTATATTTGCAGAAGATGGAGAACCGCAGCCGGTACGAAATGTGTGCATCTTCCACGTTTGCAGCGCTTACTTGTGCGTCCACTGTCAAAGCACAAAAAGCAGTAAACCAACACACAAGTGACATTTAAGTATAATATAATAAACTGTTTTTATTTGTAAGGCACCGCAACAGCCAAGTGACTTTCTCCAAATGACCGTTTGGGAACCCTAATGACCACTATATACGGTCAATATTCCCAACCAGTTATTACAGAAACGATTGATTCAATTATTGTCCTCACCACTCTTCAAAACAAAGTTACGCCCCGGGTCTGAATCGAGATGCTCCTGCTTCTTCAGTAAATCACAACAGCTCTTTCTCATTTTAGTTAGCTCTGTTTGGGTGTGACCGCAGTGATGTCATCTGATGCTGGATCACCTGATCTGGAGTGTCAAACTTTGTCTGTAGGCTGCTCTCGAAACGTACATGTGGTATATCGATGTCATAATGTGATCATTTGTGACGTGTTACACACCCGCTCTCATTTCAGGATGAGTGCTGAACTCTTCTTTAGTCTGTAGTTCTGATGTAATATTATACCCTGGTCTGTTTAAATACTGGATTCTTATTGGCTGGAAGGTGTGCATTAAATGTACTTCCAGTCAGTTTGATTACATTTGATATTAACTGAGGAAAATAACATTTTCACCTGTCTGATCAAAAATTGCACTGTAAACATTAAAAGCGCTTCAAATTGTCAATTGACCATGGGATAAGCCGGATAATCCAAAGCAGCAATACATTATCCTTTACATATCGCACAGTATAATATGATGTCCTCACTGTGCTTTATGGTGAGATCAGTTTAATTGTTCTATTTTTAAATATTTCTATTCTATTACAACAGGAAAACTATACACTCCCACAAGGTGAATTATCTCAGCCTCTCTTCTCTTATCTCAACACATTTGAATTTGCTTTCAGCTTCGTGGATGTTTAAATGTATTCCAAATTACTCCTACCGTCTGCTTCTTCGTAATGAAATGACTTTACTCGAAATAGAAATAAATGACCACATTCATTTTTTTATATTATTGTAATGTGCCAGTCCATTAAAATATGAGGAATTCTCAATCCAAGATGTTTCTTTATATTATATTATATTAAGAGAAAGATCTCAGGAATACAGAGCCACACAGACACATAATTATATACTGTATATTATAATGTATGGGGGAAAAGGTATCATTAGAAGCAAGAAGTGTAAAAAGATATATTCTTTCAAATATAGATATTATCATAATACTGTTACAAATGTCTTGTTCTACAATTCTCTGACATGTTTTCAATGTGAAGCTGTTTTTTTAGTCGTTTCTTTTTTCAAAAAATTATTTTTGTTTCTTTTTTTATGTATTTGTACTTGTGGTCTATTGTATTGTCTAACTCATTTTGTTTTGTTGAATTCTTTGGAGGTCTTTCCTTGTCATTTTCATAGTTGATCAACAGCTTCTGTGTTTTGGGAGATTATGAAAATGAAAAAAATAAAGGTTTATAAATATTTTAACAACAGAATTGTCCTTAAGAATTGCTTACACTGCGTCCACAGTGACTGTACAAACTACAGCATGTGAAGCGTTATATACGATAGATAGGTAAGAAAAGGGATTTAGTGATCACACAAACACTTACTAAACATCTTATGACTACATCTGTGTTTTCTAACTGAATGTTTTGACTTAAACTTTGCATTACTGGCACTTCTGTAGATTATTATTAAGATAAATCGATCAAATTGTAACTTTGATTATGAACACTTCCTAAATGAATGAATGTAAATGTCATGTAATAGGTTCTGTATAATAATAATATTCTGTATGCAGTGAAAACCTGGATGAAATGTGCTGTCCAGCGCGAGTTACTGAAATGACAAAATTCAGCCTGGCAAAGTATTTCAAAAATAAAAAATGTCATACAATAACTTTTTATGATTGAATGGTTTCATAAAGAACCTTTTAAATCCGCAGAACCATCCTGTTTTACAAGAGGTTATTTCTGATTGAAATGGGTACGTTAAACTAAAAAAAATAAAGACAAAATAAAAAAAGAAATTGTTCTGATAAGAACCTTTCAATTAATGATTCTTCTATGGCATCACTATATTTTTAAGAGTATTTCTCTGTGAGTGTTTGTTTGCTCCGAGATTCTGTTTTCTGACCAATACTCTCTGTTGGGTCCCTCTGTCAAAGATCCAAATGAATGGCAAAAAAGACATTGGCCTTCGTAAAGCTCAAGGCAAACAAATCTCTTGACAGTCTTTTCCAGTCATGTCAAGGACATTGAATATGAACTCTAGTAGACATTTCATTGTGTGTGTGTTTACCAATCCCAAATATTGCCATTGTTATAATCTCGGACACTGGTTTTTGTTCTTTATTTGAATTGACTGTTGATGAGTAATTAATTCATCATCATTTCAATTGAAACTTACAGTATGTTAATGTATACTTCTGCAAGAGTCAAACAGCTGTCATTTAGTCATGTAGCTGACGCTTTTATCCAAAGCGACTAAGTAGGGGAAAACAATAAAAGCAATTTGTGAAAAAAAGAACATCAATGTCAAGGTGCAGTAAAATCTTTCAGTTAGCCTATCACAGTATACGTAGCTAAGATATTTTTTTTGGGAGGGTTAGGAAAGTAGAAAAGAAGTAGAAGACTGTACTAATGGGTCAGATGTTGATGGAAGAGATGTGTTCTTAGCAGATTCTTAAAGAGGCAAGAGGGAGATCGTTCCAGAGTGGTGGAGTCCAGAGTCGTGGAGAAAGTGTGTGAGAGTGATTTTTCTCATTGTGGAATGGCCTCACAGGACGTTGTTCGATTGCAGAGCGCAGGGATCGTGTTGGTACAAAAGTCTGAATTAGCGTGTCAAGATATGCGGTTGCCGAACCAGTGGTGGTTTTGTAGTCCAAGAGCCGAGATTTGAGTTGAATGCGAGCGACTATAGGGAGCCAGTGCAACCTAACCAAGAGAGGAGTGACATGTGCTGAATATAATTGCGTCTATAAACTACAGGCGGATTTTGCTTGAACATCTTTTTAACAGGCAGATATTTACACATCCATCATCCAGCCATCCCTCATCTAACCATCCTTCTATTATACATAAAAGTTCATTTCAATTATTCTCGATAATATTGTCATTGCAGTTATGAGGTCTTATCTCATTGTATGTCTACATTTGAACACATTGGCATGAATTTTAACAACCCTAACTCTCCGTATACCACCTCAAGTCAGGTATGCCCGCTGGTGGATGACAGCCACGCAGAGAACCCATCCCCAGATGACCTGCAAGCACTGTGGAGAGAAAAACTAAAACTTCAAATTATAGTATTGAGACTCGAATACGAATACTACACAGTAGCACTAAAGAAAAAATACAATGACAAACAAAATGCCTTTGAAATAAACACTTGTTTGTATTAATACTTAATAATTATGTGTACCCAGTGAAGGTTGGCAAAGTGTTGTCTAAAGGCTGCCTCATCACATGCTGCTCAGGGAATTGGTATCTCCAGCGTCATCATCATCTGGTGGGGGTGGGATGTTGTGCCTTTTGCAAATATTAAGCAGTATTGCACAAGCCAAGATGTTACCGCACGTTTTTTCAGGGAAGTACTGAAATTTTGAATGTTGTATATGGAATCTATGCTTCCACTGGCTAACCCCTCTCTCTACAACACTTCTTGTGATACGCGGTACCCTGTGAAGGGATAGCAAATTAAATGCTTATTTATGGCCCATATTGGGATAGAGAGCTGTATTAATTAACCAAAAAAACAATTGTGAATAAATAGCTTAAAATAAAGGCTTCCTGTTGTAACTGCATTGGGATTCTGTCAGTCCCATACGGAAAGTAAATTTATTTCCTCTTATATTAATAAAAAATATATTAAATGACATAATGGCATATTAGAAAAGATATATTGTGTAAAAATATTACAACATATTGAAAAATAGATAAGGAATTGTAGCATTTCATATATGTGACCCTGGACAACAAACCAGTCTTATGGGTCAATTGTTCGAAATTGAGATGTTTACATAATCTAAAAGCTGAATAAATAAACTTTCTATTGATGTATGAGTTGTTAGAATAGGACAATATCTGGCTGAGATACAACCGTTTAAAACTCAGGAATCTGAGAGTGCAAAAAAATCTAAATATTGAGAAAATCACCTTTGAAGTTGTTAATCAGGGGCGCTGCAGCAGGCCATCCACTCACAAAAATAAAGTTTTTATATATTTAAGGTAGGACATTTACAAAATATCTTCATGGAACATGATTTTTAATTAATATCCTAATGATTTTGTGCATAAAACAAAAATCGTTAATTTTGACCCACACAAAGTATTTTTGTCTATTACTAAAAATTTTCCCGTGCTACTTAAGACTGGTTTTGTGATCCAGGGTCACATATCGACAAATACATGACAATATATTTACTTATATGTAACAATATATGTAATTTTATAATCAGTCATATACTTTATAATATATTGATGTACATGTGAAAAATGTATTGACTATAATATATGTACTCATAAATATATACACAAAAATTATATCTGTCAACCATCCATTTACAATACACATTTCATATTTTAAAACAGCTAGTTTACAATAGCATAAGCACATAACCCTTACATTCTCAAGCCAAAGCACTTATTCAGACAATCACTGCACTTATGATCAAAATAAAGTAATACATAATCTTCATGACGTTTGGCCAATTGTTATCCTAACCACAGTCTCTGCTCTTCAACACTACGGTAACCCCACAATGATACACATACTAGAAACCCTTCAAAATGAATACAACATTAAAAACACACAGATCTCCCCCATATTAATATTCAACAAGACATGAAATAACACCTCCATATAAATAATTTTACTCATTTAACAGTCAGAAGCAAAGAATGCAGGGAACTAGAAATCTGCTTTAACTCATTCTCTGAATGTCTCCATATATGTGCATACTTTACAATCACATTTATATGGGAAGAGCTATGTGTAATATATACTCATTATATTTTACAGTGTATTAACTCTGTCAGAGCGCAAAGACAGTTTCTATTCATCATGTGCGTTATCCTCGTTAATAAAGATAAACTAAATGATAACTAATATAAGGCATGATATTTTCATCCACTGTGGGGGCACGCACACATTATACACGTACATCATATAACATTACTGTAATATGGTGTGCAGGTCAGGAAGGTCAGTTCGGATGAAACGCTTAGCTGATCAAACCCCCTTTTGGAGTGCTCGTCTGTCCTGCTGGGTGCTGTTCCCGAACCAGACTGTGATGTTTCCTGTCAGGATGCTCTCAGTGGTGCAGGTGTAAAATGTTCTGAGCACCCGATAAGGCAGTTTAAAGTCCTTTAGGCATCTGAGGTGGAAAAGACGCTGCCAGGCCTTCTTAACTGTGTGGTGGATGTGACGTGACCATGAAAGGTTCTGTGAGATTTCAACCCCAAGATATTGGATACTGTCCACTCTCTCCACTGGGGTCCCGTTGATTGAGATTGGTTGGTAGTTCCTAATCTCCTGCTTTGTACTGAAATCCACTATCATCTCATTTGTCTTCCTAACCTTTTACTGTCTAACATCCTTTTTCATACGGGGCTAAAAGAAGTAATGTAGCAATTGCTCATACACTTTGTTTATCCCAAAAATGACCAGCTACATCGCCATGTGCGGTTTTCAGAATTGTTTTCCATAAAGACACAGGGACAATAACATGAAAGTAGCTTGGCCAACAACACAACCTTACCAGAAAGCCACTTCCTAATCAATAACCCATTTTCAACTAAATAACCACTATCTGCCTCTCCCACCTTTTTTAAAGGCAAGACAGAAGCAAACATTTCTTTCTGTGTGTTATCCTCCTGCTGAGCTTTAACCAACTCTTCACGTGTAATGAAAGGAAAAAGAACAGAGAGATCAGAGTAATTCTTACTCATAGCACGAGTGATTACACAAGACACAAACACATCTGGAAATTGGTAAGTAACAGTTATATCCTCCACAGAAGGAGAAGTGGTTACAATCGGAGGGGCAGTTACATCTCTCCATACTCGATCACCAGTTAAGTTGATACCAAAAATCACAACCGTTCCATTTACAGGTAATGAAGGTCGCACACCAACAACTACTGTGCCATTCACCAACTCTGACTGAAGAACAATTGTGTGTAATACAACTGACAAACTGTGTTATAGAAATCCCCATTATCACTACCTCCTAACCAGTACCTGAGTCAATAGAAAAAGGTAAGCAGACCCCAAAATAAAGGTCTCCAAAGCAACTGTGTCCCTCAAAATTTGAATGGTAACTTTCTCTTTATCCCCAACCGAAGACACAAACCATCTGTGATAAATGGTGCATACATTTGTTTTTCATTACACCAAACTGTTTATTCTTGTTCAAGCACATTATCGTCCCGATTTACAAAAATGGTTAGCCATGTCAAACTTTACTGAAGACACTAACAGAGCTGGTTTTTGGTCAAATCTACCACAATTGAATTTTGCCTCCAAATAGGACAATCCTTCTTCCAGTGCCCTCTTTTAAAACAATAAGCACATTGATCACTGTTCTCACCTGGAGGTTTTACTTTTCTTTCAAACTTATCACCAGTCGGATAAAAACAGGTTTCAACTTTCTCCGAAGAACTAACAGTATGTTGCCAGCAATTTCATCTAACCTCACTTTTGTGTGTTATTACATACTCATCAGCAAAAACGGAACCTTCCTCTGCAGTTTTAAATGTATTGTCTATCACAAAAACACACACATCTTCCGGAAGGACATTTTTTAATTGTTCCAATAACATCTTTTCGTAAAAATCACTGTTTGTAACTACCTAAGATGAACACCACCGATCAAATCTCTTACAAACTCAGAGAAAGACTGTTTTTTCCTTCACGCAAAGCTCTAAACTTTTGTCTATAAGCTTCAGGAAGTAACTCGTATGCCTACAGCACTTCTCCCTTTACTTTTGCATAGATTTGACTGTAGAAGTCAGTTTGTGGGCAAGCAAAGCAGCACGAATGAAGCACGCGGACTGTCTGTCAACTGTAAATTTGACAGAGTTTTGATTCCAGGATTAATTTTATTAGATGATTGATGATTTTAGGATTGTTGGTCACTATGGGTTATGTTGATGAGTTTTAATGTGTTAAATGTGCAAAATCAATGTTGATCTTTGAGACTATAATCAAGTAGTTCAAGAGCCGTTTGATTTGAATGTTTATATGGCATGCAGTTCCCTCATAAATATATTTTTTTTATTTATTCCCTAATTTATACTTATTGTTCCCATTACAACTTCTTATTGTAACAAGTAGTTATGCTGTAAATCCTGTTTATTAATAGGGAACATTGCGGGTCGTAATCTAAAGCGTTACCCTTTTTTTACATTAGGTGGAATATTCCTCAGAGTTGTAAGACTTTTATTTTGAAGTTGTTTTTTTAGTCCTGGTATCATGGTCTCTGTAGTTTTGTGTTTCCAAGCCCTGGTTGTTTCCAGGTGATTCTTGTTATCCCTGATAGTCTTGTGTATATATACCCCTGTGTTTGACCTTGTCCTTTGATGGTTATTGAATCAATTTATCATGTAATTCAATTTTGTCTTGTTTATTGGTTTGTCCGGTCTTGCAAAGTTTGTGTATCAGTTTCATGTTTTGGATTTATCAAACATCTTTTAACTGCATTAAGATCCATTCCCTGCCTTGTTTTTGTTCTCCAAAGATTTACAGTGTGTCTTTTTTTTCAATGATTCGAGGACATTGCAGCTGGATGTGAACTGTTTAAATGTGAACAGATCTTTTTTGAATTTGGTCTTTAGAAAATTTTTAACAAACGAGGATAACATTAGTTCCCCATTTTCTGATTGTTTTTGGTTTACAGCTCTACTTTCATCACTTGCCGATGTACAATTGTTAACTGGCTCTGCTTCTGATTCTACAGGTTGTTCCATTGGATATTCTGAAAAAATGCAATCTACAGGTCTGATAAGAAATTATATGGCTGGATCACATGTCTATCTTCTGGTCTGGTAAGGGAGTGGGTTGGGGTTTAAATATTTATCCAAGTCTGGTGAGTGGAGTGTTTTTCTACAGGACTGGTAATTGCGTTAATTAAATTCATGCAAATGAATTTGATGGTTTATTCAAGACTGGGGGAATTTTTCAAAAGGTGTTGAGTGAATGATACAGCTTCAACAGGTCTAGTGAGTGAAACATTTTCTACAGATCAAATGAGAATGTTACTGGAGCTCTGATAGGCAAGTATGATGTTTCTACTGGTCTGGTGGGTGAGCAGAGCGGTTTCTACTGCTCTTGTGAGCAAGTAGGCCATTCCTGCAGCTTTGTAAGTTGAATACTTCTTCAGGTCTTGTGAGGAACAAGTGATGTTTTTGCAGCTTTGAGCGAGTTAAGGTTCTACAGGGCTGATCAACGAATTGAATATTTCTACTGATCTAGTGAGTTTCTACAGGTCTCAAGTTTTTGTAGATCAGGTCAGCAAGTTGAGGATGTTTCTACAGGTCTGATCAGTGAGTGCAGATGTTTCTACAGGTTGTAGTGAGCCGAGATATTGCTGCAGGTCTGGTGAGCAAAGGGAAATTTTGCTTGCCTCTCCTCATAACCTGTCTGTTAGGTTTGTCCTCATAACCCGTCTTTTTATAAGTGAGTGGTCTGGTGCTACAGTTTTGGGAAGTTAAATGTTTCAACAGGTTTGGGGAGCGAGTGAAGATTTTACTGCTGGTTGGGAGAGTGAGCGGGCATGTTTCTTACAGGTCTGTTGTGTGGGTGGGGATGTTTTTGCAGGTCTAGTGATTGACTGGGGATATTTCTACAGGTATAGTAAATGAGTAGAGATGTTTTTTGCAGGTTTGATCCGTGAGTGGAGATGTTTGGTGAGTTGGTCAGGTCTGGTATGTGAGTGGAGATGGTTTGATCAGTGAGTGTAGCGCTCTTCTGGCTTGATAAGGTGGGGCTGTTTTTGAAGGTCTGGTAAGTGTCTGGGATATTTCTACCGGTCTGCTAAGTGAGTGGAGATTGTTTTTGCAGGTTCGATCAGTGAGTGGAGAAGATTCATCTGGTTAGTGTCTGGGATATTTCTACAGGGCCTAACTTCTGGCAGCTGCGGCTCAGTGCTGGTATTGAATAGATACTTTTTGGTGAGGACTAAATGTTGTCCAAAGTTTTAAAACATTGCATATATACAGTTTTCTCCTGTTTTGTCGTAAATAACTGATTGATGTTTGTTTATGCTGTATGTTGAAGTATTTTGTCTTTTAACAGTAGTTTTATGTTTGCTCCGTGGAAGCTCCAGTTCTTAAGACCTGGAGCTCTACCTGTGAGATTGAGCAAGATCAGACAACATTTTCCACCAGGAATGCTATTGCTGTTTTTGTTATCCTTTACTTGTGCTCCAGGAGCTTTGTTCACTTAATGTTCATCTGTCTCCTTTAGTGGAAATGTGGAACTGCCAGTCATCTGTCTAGAAAATGTTCTTCTCTTCACGGTTGTGCAGAGTTTTGCTCCAACCCATAAAAAAACAATCTGGAGCAGCCAATCACAGCCTTACATTTTACTTGTTACAGGCAGATGTTAAATTGTACTTTACTTGAAACTCTTGAGGACTGTAGACATCAAGATTTTAATGTAAGTGTTCTTTCTGCTGCTTATAAGAATATTCACATTTAGTATTCAAACAAGTTTTAAGTCAGCCTTATATGGTAGTAGAACGTATGTTGTTGTATTGAACTGTCATTCTCTTATTTTGCAGATGGCTAAATGTGGAGGATACAATGAGAACCAAAGGAGTATGATCCCCATAAAGTACTACCAAGATATTATCATTAAATTCTTTTCCACTGGATTGAACTGTTCTTAGTACAGTCGGCAACTGGTACGGTAAGTTTCCATGAGAGTCTGTTTTAGCGTGGCACTATTACAAACAAGGCTATTCAGTCTTGCTTCTGGAAAGCCCCAAAACCAAAACAACCCTATATGAAGCTAGTTAAGTTCACATGAAAATTACAGGCAGATGTCAGCGTGTGGTTTTATGTAAACTTTTAAAAATGATATAACTTTGGGTACATGAGCCATACAGTTTATTATTTGTACCGTTTGTGCTTTATTTATGGGGTGATTATAGGAATTTTCCATTTGTCCTCAACTTGTTTACTTATTCATGTTGTCAATGCATTTTGTACAGAAACTATCATCTGTGTGGTCAATGGGAACAACTGCCATTGAGTACTCAAGTCGTCTAAAGGTCTGCTTGTCTATGGTCTGCATTGTTTCTTATTTCAAGGTCCGACTGTGAAGTTAAGGTTTTGCATTGATTGTTTGATTCCAGTGAATATCCGTACAGTAATTTAGATTAAATGCAGTAAGTAGTTTTGCCAAACTGTCTAGCAAATATGTAAACGTACAGTTATTTGCCTCAAGACTGTTTGAAAGTAAGGCAAACTTTTTCCCTACTGCTTATGGTGCCCGGTTTTCTTTAACCCTATGAGCTGCAGGTTACTTGATTGCACTGGAAGAATGTTTGTTTCCTAAATGCCTGTGTCTTTTCTTCTGGCTTGTGTAAAATGCAATCTCCTTATGACTTTGAAAACATGTTCTTAAAAAGGTTGTGAATGGAAAGTTGTCTCTGTTTGGTTTTACTGCTGTTATACTCTGTATATTCAGCTTTCCTTTGTCTCAGTCTGCCAAATGTAAATGTTTGGTAAACGGTCCAAATTTTTAAATGTCTGTTCTTTTCAGTCATTTTTTCCAGTTGCTGGAGTGTTTGACGTTGGATTGTTTGGATTTTCTGCAGTATTTAAAAATCTATAGATGAGGATTTTTTCAGTTGGGTTGTTTCAGATTCCCCACATCCCTCCATAACACTAAGTTCTGCTGTGTGTCTGTAACAACTTGTGGATTTCACTGCAATGATAATCTCTTAAGTGTTAACTTGTGATATTTACTCAGGAGTTTGTGTCTGGATTGCTTTTGTCACTCATGTTTGTGCGTTCATTATTTATACATCCCAAACGAATTCCTGTCCCAAATCGGTTGTGGAGGATTTTTGGATGACCATAATGTTGTGGTTGGCCTGTCTGCAAGCGATACTTCTAACACTGTCTCCCTGTAGAATGAGTCAATTTCTGGGTTGTGGTGCTTTTGCACTTGTGAAGAAGTTATGAAGCATTTGCCTAATGTATTCGTCACTTTTTTGGTGCTCAAGTTATGAAGATTAGTCTTTACAATGCTTGTGGTTATAATTTAAAATGTATGCATTGTTTGAACTTCAAGTATTTGTATTGTGGGCAGCAGAAAGTGTTGTATGAATCTCTCATGGCAGTGTCCTTGGTCAATTATATTGTCAATATTTTAATGTTATCAGCTGGTTCTACCTATTTATGCATCAAGGGTCTCTAGCTTTCTCTCAATATGGTGAACTTTTGAATCCTGTAGGTTTTTTAAATTTGTATGTGCTTTGTAGTTATTTTCAAGTGCTGATTGTGGATGGAACAGGTGCTCTTCCTTTATTTTGTTTCAATCTCATTTTTTTGGTATTAAAAGCCTCATTTTAATTAGAATTTAATGTTTATGGCAATTCGAAATCGTGGTTATTTAACTATATGAATATTTGTTGGTCAATGTCTTTTCAAACTATGTACATAGAGTACAAGTATGAATGATGTGCTTACTAGCCTTTTAAAAATGTCTAGCCTTTGTCATAAGGGGGTTTTTGGTTTTGATTTGGAAATGTTTATTTTAACACTTAATACAGCTTTGTCTTGTATTTAACCTTTATTTATTTACATTCTGTGGTGTTTTGATGTATTTTTCATGTGTGTTGCATGTCAATTTGATCTGCAGTTTTTAATCTGCTGTGTAATTACATTCTTGTTTAACTTTGTTTTTGTTTTAAACATTATACTTTGCGTTTTTTTAACTGATTTTTTATTCAAAACCGTTTTGATTTAAGTGACACTTACATTTGTGTGCTGTTGTGTATATATATTGAGTTGTTACTTGTTCTGTACTTCATTTTATATCATGTTCTGTTAAATTGTTCCTTTTTGCAGTTTAATCTTGTTTTAATGCATAGTTTCATAATGTGCAGTATAACATTTAATTGTTTACCTAGGCTAATCTGTTTGTTTTACATGCTGTATGGTATTTTTGCTAATCAATCGTTGCCATTGTAAGATTTGGTGCTAT